>CAIGQQ010028223.1:0-32030 GCA_903798035.1 Danio albolineatus
GGGGGGGGTAGGGAATCTGGGGGTTGAAGAATTTTATTAAGTAATGAAAAGAGAGTTTTGGAGTTGTCTTGGTTGGAGCTAATTATACCAGTGAAAAATGTGGATTTGGCTTGAGAAATAGAGTCCTTATAAAGCAATACATGAGATTTGTACATTTCTTTGTGGATTGTGAGACTGGTTTTATGAAAGAGACGCTCAAGTTGACGCCCTTTGGCTTTCAATGAGCGTAATTCCGGGGTGAACCAGGGAGCAGTATGTGAAAAAGTGACAGACCGGGATTTCACTGGCGCGAGAAGATTGAGGATATTGGATAAATTATTGTTATACAGAGCAAGCAGATCATCTGGGGTGGATAAATTGTCCGGAATTAAAATATTATTAGTACAAGAAACAAGGGTGCCAATATTAATGTCCTTAATGTTCCTGAAAGAAATGAGGCGATGTGACTTAGTTATGGAGAGACAGAGTGTGGCATTGAATGAGAGGAGGAAATGATCTGTCATGGGGAGTTCATCAGCTGTACAGGAGGAGGGGATGAGTCCAGAGCAACATATTAAATCCAGAGTATGACCTTTTGTATGGGTGGGAGAATCTGAGTGTTGTTTGAGTCCAAAGCTGTCTAGACAAGAAGAAAACTCTCTAGTAAGAGAGTGATTAATATTGTCCATATGTATGTTGAAGTCCCCTAAAAGAATTACATTAGATGACAGAGTAAAAACTTGTGTCATTAAAGCAGCAAAATCATTAATGAAGTCATTGTGAGGTTTAGGAGGACGGTACACAGTGGCGATGATGGTAGGAATTGGTCCAGGCAGTTTACACACTAAAGATTCAAATGATGAAAACATGGGGACGGATACCTGCAGTACTTTCCACTTCATGCGGTAAACTATCGCGAGACCACCTCCGAGGTTGACAGATGTAAACAAAACCAGGTGGAGTGGAGTCGTTGAGTTGTGAAAAGTCATGCGGCTGCTGCCAAGTTTCAGTTAAACACAGAAAGTCAAACTTATGGTCGCTGAGGAGATCTTGGACAAGATGACCCTTGCTCGTAAGTGAGCGGAAGTTAATTAGACCGAGTTTGACGGAGGAGGTATCATGTGAGGCGACAAGTGAAGTATTAGCTGACCTGGCTAGGGTGGCTAATACTCTATGATCAACGGTGCGTCGAACATTGGACCAAAATGAACCGATTACTTTGGAGTTGTCATGGTGGTAATTGCGGTGGAAAACACGGCGAGATCCACGGTGGACATATTTCTGGCGGGGCAGGAGAGCGATGTCCGGGTGGAGATGGAGTGCCGCCGGCGGAGTCCCAGACAGGTGACTACGAAGTCGGAGAAGCTCAGCAGCCGTATAGTGCAGCAAGCCTGCCACAGGTTGATGGACGAGAGCCAGGAGAGTCCATACAAACAGAAACAGGAGACGAAAGCCGCTAGCCCGCATCGCGAGCCGCAGGGTTGGAAGCAGTGACCGCAGGTAGGGTGATGAAGAAGACAGCATACAAATCAAAGCGTAAACGTAGATGCAGTGTGAAAATGAATGTCCCAAAGGTTGGCGAGGCAATCAAACCATAAAACATTAAAAACAAAGAGCCGTAGCTCATTAAAACCACAATAAAAAACCCGGTGAGCAGCGGCAGCAAAGCGTGCCAGCGTTCACTCACATCCGGGGCCAAAGATAAATGTATAACAACCAGGTGTGTGCATCTGGATCTACTGGAACAACTAGACACTGATGCATTTCTGCTTTCTCTGCGTCGCTTCATTGCAAGACGAGGCAAGCCCATGGAATTGCTATGTGACAATGGCACTAATTTCATTGGAGTTGATCTTGTCTGTTCAACCTGAAAGAAAACAGAGGTGTTAATAGGAGATTATTGATATATAGTACACAATTGATACATTAATAACTAATTATGGGCAATTCATTTGTTTAATGTGAACATTTCTTTATTATTTCGCCCTTTTAAAATACAATTTTGGTTAAACACACAAAAGAGTGCTTGTGTTGATTATCCACTTACCTGCTATGTTGTTATCCTCTCTCTCCAGTAGTCGTTCCTTTCTTCTGGTCACCGGCCCATATTGAATTATATAATAGTGTGATATGCTACAAAAACGTTACGCGCTACACATGCACTGATTTACATACACATGCTACACATGCACTGATTTAAAATTGTAAAACTCATTCTTGATCACATTTGATGATGATTGATGATCACAGCGGGGCGCCACGGTGGTGTAGTGAGTAGCACGTTCGCCTCACATCAAGAAGGTCGCTGGTTCGATCCCCAGCTGGGTCAGTTGGTATTTCTGTGTGGAGTTTGCATGTTCTCCCCGTGGTTGCGTGGGTTTCCTCCGGGTGCTCCGGTTTCCCCCACAGTCCAAAGATATGCGGTATGCAGTGTATGAGTGTGAATGAATGCATATGGATGTGTTTCCCAGAGATGGGTTGTGGCTGGAAGGGCATCCGCTGCGTAAAACAAATGCTGGATAAGTTGGCGGTTCATTCCGCTGTGGCGACCCCGGATTAATAAAGGGACTAAGCCGAAAAGAAAATGAATGAATGATGATCACAGCGAGCTCATCAGATCATTTAATCCTGGTTGCTTTGACCACGTCCTGTCTTGTGGCTATGATTATACGAGTTACTATGGAGATATGTTAATACACAACTGTCAATCAATTCGGTGGGCGGGGAACCACACTCCTACGTCAAGTTGGGGTCGGCCTCAAAATGGGAGGTATTTAAATTCTATTTTAACATCAGGAAATTCAAAAAACCCAGAGATGGGTTGTGGCTGGAAGGGCATCCGCTGCGTAAAACAAATGCCGGATAAGTTGGTGGTTCATTCCGCTGTGGCGACCCCGGATTAATAAAGGGACTAAGCCGAAAAGAAAATGAATGAATGAATGAAATTCAAAAAAAGTGACTAATTGTGTTTATATCACCCCATTATGACTGTGGGCACACTATACCTGCACACAGTTCTGTCCAAACAGCTTACAAAAGGCGCCCTTTAATACTGTACAAAAAAAAAATCACATTTCAAGACAGCTGTATCAAGTATTGTATGTTGTTAACAAACTGTACATTTTAAATAAAAAACCAACAATGAAAACACACAACCCAAGTACTAACCTATACTCAAGTATATTTTCCATGTAATAAATAAATAAAAATGGCAATTTTTTAAATTTAAAATGGCATAAATATAAACATATAAAAATGTACAGGCTAATTTACATATTTCACTATCATAATATAAGTTATAATAGGAAATCATTTTTAATTCGATACAACACATGATGTTTTTCTCGGATGTCACTCTGTTATGCAGTTAAAATTAGTACATTCACTGAGTGCTTCACTCACTGTGTTCGATCCTGTGCATAAATGTATGTCATTGTTCAGGGGTGGTCAACCCTGTTTGTTGAGATCTACCTTCCTGCAGGTTTCTGTTGCAACCCAAATCAAACACACCTGCCTGTAATTATCAAATGCTGTTCAGGTCCTAATTAATAGGTTCAGGTGTGTGTTTTTTATATTTTTTAATAATTATTTTTTCGGGGTTTTCACCTTTATTAGACAGGACAGTAGAAAGAATTGACAGGAAAGCGGCATAGGACCTCGCCTTGAGAGAGGGGAAAGATCGGCATAGGACCACAAGGTGGAATCGAACCCAGGTCACCGCGAGCACCAGAGTGCATGTGTCGACGCACCAACCACTACACCACTAGCGCCGACAATACAGGTATGTTTAATCAGGGTTGGAGCTGAACCTGTAGTAAGGTAGATCTCCAGGTCCATGGTTGAGCACCCCTGATATAGTTAATGCCACATGCACTGTAATGTGTTTTATTTTCACAGTTAATCTTAAAATAAACAGCAAAATATTTGTTAAGAGTTACATTTTGCCAGAGGAAACAGATGATGAGGGGAGCGCCAAGGAAACAGTAGATCGTGAAACCCGATGGCTCCTCCATGACACTGGGGTACATGTGATACAAGTGTTCCTACAGCAAAGAACTGCAAATATGCAGATATTATAACTATCTATGGAAAAACACATCTTGTGCTCTTGTTCTGCACAGCTAAAATGAAAAACGGGTTGAAAACGGAGGAGCGGAAGTCTGCCGCCGTTAAATTAAATTTAAAGGGGACTGAGGTGATCATTTAGTAGTGTGCAGTTCATGAGGTAATCGGAAAAGTTTTATGGGGGCTGAATAGAAATATAGAGGGGCTAAAGCAACAACCATGCTGTTTTATAATTTCACCTGAACGTTTCATCAAGACATTATTCAATTTTCTCGCAGCTTCTTTAGTTGTCAGGGGGCGGGGAATGGCGCAAGTTAAAAATGCACCAATTGCAATAAATTAAGATGCAAGTTTTGGTATATTTGGTATACAGTTAAAGGGGACGCGAATACTCGTAAATTATTGAAGTCTAACCAGCAAAGTATACACAATTATTGATCCTCAGAAGTTGTAATACCCAAACAGCTTGTGTAAAAAGGTAGGTGTACGGAGTATATGTGCGTATAGCCTTGACTACACCACTACCTGAAATTACCACAACTTTGTTTTAAGGAATCACAAGTAAGTTATTAATTCCTTTATGCATCTAAAAACAGAAAACAAATTAATCTTGGTTTTCTGTCCTCAGTCATATGATTAGTTCACTTGAATAAAATAATGTTTTTAAACAGGTTTGCAACAACATGCAGGTTACTATAAAATTTAGGTATATTTTTTGAGTGAATAATTTCTCTATGCACATTCTTGCACTTCTTGGACTAAAACTAAGATATAACTTACAGCAGGGATGCTTAACCCTGTTCCTGGGGATCTACCTTCCTGCAGATTTCAGTTGCAACCCATATCAAACACATCTCCCTGTAATTATCAAGTGCTGTTCAGGTCCTAATTAGTTAGTTGTGTGTTTGAATAGGGTTGGAGCTGAACTGTGCCGGTAGGGTAGATCCCTAGGACCAGGGTTGAGCATCACTGACTTACAGGGTTGAAACCTACTGTGAACCACTGCTTTCTATTAATTGTTGTTGGTGCTTTCACCACATCACAAACCAAAGTCTGCACCAAACCTTTTACAGCTCTCTGGACCAACAGGCTTTATGTTTTTTTTTTTCTTTAAGGACAAGAATAACATCAGTGTTACTCAAACTCAACACCACTAGAAGGAACGCTTGTCATGAAGACACAAAGGTAAGACACATCACCAGAACTATATTACCAATGTTTACTAAGCAACAGGGCAGTGCTTTACTAAACTGATCTAAGTCTTTAGTGCAGACTGATGTGTATCTTTTGTGATGAATAAATGAATACTCACAGAGCTCTTCTGCAGTTTCTCACAGCTGGTATCAGTCTCCGGCTTCCCTCATCTGATGTGTTAAATTTACTAGAGTCTAACTCATCCAGCGGCTCCTCTGACATCTCAATCATGTAGGAGATTGTTAAGCAGTGAGCAGGAGAGAGTTCCTCTTCTGAGTGTTTGTCTGATTTCACAAACTCCTGAATCTCTCTGGCCAGAGTCTGATCTTTCACCTCCAGCAGACAGAGGAACAGATCGATGGATCTGTCAGCTGAGAGACGGTCATCTCCCTTGATCGTGTCTTTAATGTACTGTGTGATTCTCCCAATGCTCTCTGAGCTCTCCTCTGTGTGTGTCAGTAGATCCTGGAAGAGTCTCTGATTGGACTCCAGTGAGACGCCCAGCAGGAACCGCAGGAACAGATCCAGATGACCATTACTGCTCCCGACAGCTTTATCTACTGCTGATCTGAGCAGTTTACACAGAGAGTTCTCAGACCTGTCCTGTAGAAATTGATTATATGAATATTCATTAATCAAGTCCAGCTGTTCTGTCTTCTCTGTTAAATAGCAGTAAAACACAAAGAAAGCAGCCAGAAATTCCTGAAAGCTCAGATGGATGAAGCTGTAGAATTTCCTCTGATGAATCACAGATTCCTCCTTGAAGATCTCAGTGCAGATCCCAGAATACACTGAGGTGTCAGTGACATCTATGCCATGATCAATCAGGTCTTTCTCATAGAACATCACATTTCCCTCCATCAACTGTCTGAAAGCCACTTCAGCAAGTTTGACAATAACTCCTCTGCTGGACTGCAGGAGTTTATTCGTTTTTTTCTTTCCATATTTCTGTTTCCTCTTGTTGATCAGAATCATCAGGAAATGGATGTACATCTCAGTCAGAGTTTGAGGGATTTTTGCAGTCAGATCTTCTTCCAGGAGCTTCTGCAGCACAGTGGAGGAGATCCAGCAGAAGACGGGTATGTGGCACATGATCTTGAGGCTTCTTGCTCTTCTGATGTGGGAGATGATTCTGCTGGCTTGATGCTCGTCGCTGATTCTCTTCCTGAAATATTCCTCCTTCTGAGGCTCAGTGAATCCCTGAATTTCTGTCAGACGGTTGATGTATCTGGAGGGGATCTGATGGGCTGCTGCTGGTCTGGAGGTGATCCAGATGAGAGCAGAGGGAAGCAGATCTCCTTTCACGAGGTTTGACATCAACACATCCACTGATGACGATTCAGCCACAGCACAAACTTTCTGTCTACCTGAAAACTTCAGTGTGAATATGCTTTCATCCAAACCATCAAAGATGAACACAACTCTACACTGCTCATAAGTCTTGGGCTCCAGATCTTGAAGCTCAGGATGAAAGTCCAGCAGAAGTCTGTGAAGACTATACTGATGCTTTAAGATCAAGTTCAGCTCTCGAAATGGAAGCGCAAACATGAAATCTACATCCTGATTAGCTTTTCCCTCGGCCCAGTCCAGAATGAACTTCTGCACAGTGATGGTTTTTCCAATTCCAGAGATGCCTTTAGTTAGAACAGTCTTGATCTGGGGTTTCTCCCTTTTTTCCTCCTCATGACCTGCTCCAATTGAGGCATTAAAGATGTCATTGTAGTCGACTGGAGTGTTTTGCTGTGTGTAGATCCTTTTCAGGAAAGTTTGAGTCTCTTGATGGTTGATTCCCTCAAATAATCTCTCGTACTTGTTCTTCATGCTGGTTTTGTGCTGCTCTTTGACTTTATGAAGTTCATCATGTCCTTGTTGGAGTGAATCATGCTGCTGGTCTTCAGTCTGATTATCTCTATCCATGCTGCAGGAACAACAACAACACAAAGAATGAATGAGTATGAGTGTAATGATCCTCTAGTGAAGCCTTGTGTGTTTTCTCTGAAACAGTAAAGACAATATACAGATTTAATCCAGAACCAAAATACAGTAATGCAGAAACTGTCCCAGATTTGCAAGAACCAGCTTCAGTCTTCAAATGACTTCATAGCTCTATTGTGAAGCACTTTAACCCTCTTTAGGGCATCTTCATTTATAAATGACACTAAGAAAATTCAATTTTTAAAACACTAATGGTATTTAACCAATAAAATTAAATCTTAGTAATGTCACATGACATCTTCTTTAGCCAATAAAACTACAAGATTTGTGTAATTTTTTATCCACATTTAAGAAAAACAATAATTTAAAAGCACAAAAAGTCCTTTTAGGGATACATATTTCCTGTGTAGCTGTCACTGAGGCAGTGTAGTAGTTTTTATGTCTGTGTTCTAGGTTGATGTTAGTAAGTTACTGTTATTGAAAAATACATTTACACTACTTTTTTTGTGAAGATACATTGTTACACTACTGTTTTCGAAACAAACTTATATTGTTAAAATACTGATAAAACATTGTTTACTGCTGGTTTTTAAAATGAAGACACCGTTACACAATAAAAAAAAAAAAACTTGTGCTGCACTTCTGGCTGCATGGTGGCTCAGTGGTTAGCACTGTTGCCTCACAGCAAGAACGCCTCTGGTCCGGCCTCTTACCGGGCCGGTCGGCGTTTCTGTGTGGAGTTTGCATGTTCTCCCCATGTTCGTGTGGGTTTCCCCCAGGTTCCCCAGTTTCCTCCCACCATCCAAAGACATACACCATAAGCCAATCGACTAATCCAAATTAGCATCTAAGTTAAACCTTAACATACACTTCCTACACGCTGACAAGCAAGTGAGTTCTTGAGACCTACCTGAGCTCAAACTCCCCTCTTGCCCTTCTAACGAGAGGGAGCCCTGGGCTCAAGGATATTACGAGCTCAGGGCTCTCTCCCGGGGCAGCATGCCAAATTACGCTTTATTGATCATCAGCTAAGTGTGAACTCTTGAAGTGTGGTTTATTTATAAACTAATTTCGAGAGGATCACATGTTTATGATTGAACAGCTGGTACCACATCAGCTCTGTGTTTCGCACCAATCAAATAATTCCTGACACACTATAAATTAGCAGATCTTTCTACTCCAGTCATCTTTGTCTTTAAAACCACTCCACTCTGTTTTAGCCAGCTACTGCTACCACAAAAACTACTTCAAAAACAACAACTACATCTCCAACTATAACTCCAACAACAATTTTAACAACAACAACAACATCAAAACCTTCCACTCAAACTGCCTTACACAACGCATCCACCGTGTCTTTAGCCCAGCAAGATCACATTCCAAAACTCGATCACCGTCCACAAACTTCGCCTAAACTCTCAAGACACAGGCAATTCAAATCATTACAATGAAGCTGAACTTTCACCGCTCTCCTAGCAGTCCACCCACTGTAATGCACACAGCATGTTTTAAGGGGAAGCCTCACAAAAATAACTACTCTCGAACAAAGACTAAACATTTTATAAATCTTGAAAGATGACACTTGTATGACTGGAATGATTTCAACCAAAATAAACTCACCTCTCATGCCTCTCACATGTCCACAGATCATGGCATTCTAGCAGCTTGAAGTAGCTTGACTGCAAGGGTCCAGGTAATCCAGTCCATAAAACATCAGTCCACAAAATATTGATAAACATCCATGGAATGCACTGTTATCATCCAAACTAGTCACTGAAGTGCATTGAGTAAAGTAGCGTCTTCACACATAAACACTAGTGGTTTGGTCAACAAAATGGCCGCCCACCTTTTTCACTTTTGATGGACACTCTATCGAGCCAATATCCAAAAGGAGAAGTGTCACCATCCAAGGAGGTCCCAAAAACTTGTGATGGTCCCACCTTCTCTCTTGACAGTTTATGAATGGATGCAAAAGACTGTGACTTGTAAATGAATCGGGCCAGATACACTTGTGATTTTAATCACATTAAGATTTCAAACGTAATGCATTTAATTATGGATTAAAGTAAAGCCCCCTTTTCCACATCTGATCGTCATTTCACTTCTGAAAAGATTATTACCCAGCTAGTGGAAAAAACATTCAACACATCGAGCATAGAAGTCCAATCATAATATGCCATAGTGACTCATGTGTCCATTCCCAAAATGCAATATGCAGTTTATAATGGCAAGTCAGTTGGATGTGAAAACAGCAAAGAAACAAACTTCCCGCTTGACTGCTATGCATAGGAGAAGGACATTTCTGATATACGGAGTAACGTTTCATCCATTGACTGGGTTATTGACACTTTTGCATTTAAGCAAATCTAAATATCACTAAGGGGTTTAAACTCTGCTGCATTATCGCTGATCCATGCCCCATATCCTCAACTCTCCATCCATCTGCCATTCTGTGGGAGGACAAATGCCCACCTCTTCCATCCTGGCACATTACAAGTTATACAACAACAAAGCTATAGTTACATGAAATAACAAAAGGCGCTTCTATTTACAGTTGCTCAAGCCCTTATTAAGACACCTCCTATGGATATCCACTAAAACAATTCACTATGTCTTCTGCACATGTACCTTGTTGTAAAAAAATCACATTTTGATTCTCTTTTTTTCTCATTTCAGAGACCAAGGCAGTCGGCCCCAGAAGCTGACCCTCATCACATCCCATACTTCCATTCACTCCCATTCACCACAACCCGGACCCATTTAGGAATCACCCCGAGTTTCAATTGCTGCAGCAGCGATGCTCTAAATGAGCTCATATACACTTACATTCCAAATACCTCTACCGTCACCCACCGCACTAATACAGCAGTAAATGCTTCTGCGGGAACGCATATTGCCTCCATACTACCTAACATTGCACTTATGCACAGCTCCACTGAACCACAATCTTCTGTAGCATAATTTCACCGGCAAGGACGCCCTAGATGCTCCACTGAGCAGAGACGCTCTGTTGAGCTAAACTCGCACATAGCACCACTGCAAGAGCAGTGATACTCTAGCCGAGCCCTTATTCACTTTCATCCCTACATATCACTACTGAACGTATCTAACACTCCTGTGGGAGCAATCATAACTCTCCAATAGTGACCACCTCTGCAACAGCAGAGACGCTCTGCTGAGCTACACTCACCCATTGCACTACTGCAACAAGCACCAATGCTCTAGCTGAGCCCTTATCCACTTTCATCTCTACATATCACTACCGACTGTATTTAATATTCCTGCGGGAACACTCATAACTCCATGCTGACCACCTCTGCAACAGCAGAGAGACCCTGCTGAGCTACACCTACCCCCATCCCCCCACCCCACTCATCCAAGGGCATTGGTTCCCCCCCAACTGATTAATAAAGGGCATTCCGACTCCCTGTTGCCCATGCACTGTCGCAAGATGCACCATATGGACATCAGCCAAAAAAAAATTATGACTGCTAAACATGTACCAGGCTGTAAAAACCAAATTGCTAACTCTCTCTCTCTCGTTTCTCTTTCCAGAAATTTCATCTATTGGCTCCAGGAGCGGACCCCCATCCAACACCATTCACCCCTTATTCAGAAATGACATTGCCATACTATCACAACCCCAGCCAAATTTTCATATTTTTCATCTTACAAGCAGTAGTCCCCAGAACCCTCCAGCCATACCTCAGCCATACCTCCTCCTGCATGGAACACCTTAAAACACTTCCACACACTGTCCAAGCATTTTTTTCCAGATCTTTTCCTCCTCACCATCACCTCATTCATATTGTATACACACACTATGCAAAGGCTATCAGTCCATCCACACAGCCCGCACCCTCAACGTCATGTTCACCCTAGCCTTTTACGGCTTCCTTAGATGCTCAGAATTCACAAACACATCCAAATTCAACCCCTCCATCCACTCTACCATCTCTGATTTAACTTGCTGGATAAAGAATGAAATGGTTTCTTTATCCTGCAGAGTAAAACAGAACAAATTCGCAACAGCCACTTCATTTACATCTTTGACCTCCCCTTTCCCACACACCCCTTCCACCCTCCTAGCATTCCTACAGCTGAGGAAATCCCAAGACTCCAACCCTTCCTCCCCACTTTTCACTGATGACGCTAACCGTCCAGTAACTCGTTTTTGGTTCCAAAAACACCTAAAAGAAATGCTACACTTATCTGGTTTCCCCCTGAATCATTACTACAGGTTTTCCCCGGGTTTCCCCGTTTCCTCCCACCGTCCAAAAACATACAACATAAGTAAACTGACTACTTTAAAATAGCATCTTAAGGCAACTCTGGTCAGATTTATCTCAGCACGTTCACAAGCAGGGGAGTTCTTGAGACTTACCTGAGCTCAAACTCTCCTCTTGCCTACAAACGGGAGGGAGCCCCGGGCTCAATGATATTCTGAACTCAGTTCTCTCTCCCAGAACAGCATGCCAAATACACTTAATTATCAATCATCAGCTAAGTGTGAACTCTTGAAACATCTTTTTTTTTTTTTTTGTGAAAAGACGTTGTTACACTACAGTGTTTGAAAAAGGACACTGTTGCACTATGACTACTAAAATATATTGGTACACAACTGATTTTGAAACAAAAAATATATTGTTTAAATCAAGAGTGCAACTCTGGTCTGAGAGGTGGGGGACCAAATCTGAGCATTGGTGATAGTTGTGGAAATGTGCAGCAATGTTGAGTAACTGTGTGCAGATAAGCCTAAATTTCAATTTTATTTGGCATTTTATCATAGCATATACAGTGAATTATTAAAATGAAAACAAATGAAAGAATATAATTTTTAGGAAATAACTTAATTTATTTGTTTGTAAGATTAAAAGAACAATTTGGATTTTACATAAGACAGTGTAAAAAAAGAAGAAGCTAAATATCTAAAAAAATAATAATAATGTCTTGGTTACTTCCATAACCCATGTTCCCTGAATAGGGAATGGAGACATGTGTCTGAATCTCAGACAATGGGAATTGTCAGACGACCAATCACTTCTGAAGATAAGAAAATGGGCCAATGAAATGCCAATTGAATTGGCAGAGCTTTGCTCCAGAGCTGATCCTGATGAGCTCATCAGGGCTATATCAGTCAGCCGCTGGAGCAGCTTGTTTCGAATTTGCTTGCTGAAGAGCCGATCACTCAGCTCCCAGCTGGAGACTCAGATGCTGTGGCAGTGGAGACACACCTCTCCGTTCCTTATTCGAGGAACGTGGGTTACGGAAGTAACCAAGACATTCCCCTTCATATGGGAACTCCAACGTGTGTCTGAATCTCAGACAATGGGAGACGGTATAGAAAATGCCACAGCAGCTAAGCCCATCATGCTCCTGATGTGCAGATTGCCAAGCGAAGCGTAAGCGCACTGGCATCACTAAAAGCGCAACCTTCCAATGCCCTAGGCCCTTAATTACCATTAGCATGGGAATCATACATTTTTATTGACAGGAGTCGTAATGTGCTTTCATACATTTTTGTTGACAGGAGTCGTAATGTGCCTTCACTTAGCTAATATAGACTAGGAATATTTGAACTACGACAGTACGTTGGGAATGCATACCAGTCCCAGAAGTGGGAGGACGCTGCGGAGGTCACCTGCTACTGAAGAGGGGAGACTTGATGACAATAAAACATATGGACTAGCCCTAATCAGGGGGAGTGCTACATATGATAGGCTGGTTAGCTGTTAGGAAAGACACGGGACCACCTGAAAGGGGGAACACACCGTGGTGGAAATGCATATGGCATCACCAATAGGGGACTGCACATAGATGGCACCGAACCTCAGTATGCGGGTTGACCACAAGGGGGTATACCAGACAGCACACTGAGCCATGTACTTGACTCCTCTGCTGAGTCAGGTACTGGAGGCCTCAGAGGAATTCTCTAGGGTTCACCTGAAAAGGGAAACTTACTAGTAGAATAAGAAAAAGCGCACGCATCTCCAGGTTAGGGAGCCTGGCGCAGCAAGCGTTTGTTGACACAGAGCTTAATTTACTCCCAAATGACCGGGGTAATCCGGTAATCGGTAGGTAACCGACTCCACTCGAGGATATAATTTCAAATGTGTTAGGTGTCGCCCAGCCTACAGCTCTACATGATCTGTTTGAGAGGTGCTGCGTACTCATGCCAAAAAGGAGGCATTGATTATATTATTATTATTATTAAAATATAAGTGCGCTCTCTCCTCCGGGAAACATAGCTCGCGCTAGCACATGAAGCGAGGGTCATGGCATAATTAAAAATAGACCAACCTCTGCTTTGACACAGCACTTCCCTTCTGCTGATCATAACAGAAAAGAGCTGCTTAAAGACGTATGCTCTCGTGTCACATTAAGCGCAGTGCGTGGACATAGCACTGAAAAGGCTGGGTCTGCCTCCTCCGCAGGCAGCGCTTGCAGGTTCCTCACCTAATATTGAAAGGTTAGGAGCCTTGGCACAAGGTGAACTGAGGTTTCAGGTATATGTGAGAGTAGGCCGGTCCGAATTACTGGCACAATTCGCTGACCAAAAATGCCACCGGAATCCTGACCTTCCTGATAGCAACGCGATCAGCGGAGCTGTCTAAGGACAGAAAACTTATAGATACCTAATCGAATGGCTCAACGGACCTAATCATAATTGCTGGGGCTAGAGAGATTGCAAGGGGGCAAGCGAGGGGGCAGGGATGGACTTAAACATCTCACGCTAAGGAACCGGCTGATGAGGTAATGCCTTCTCAGGGCGCGTCCATCCCCGGAGAGAACCGCGATGTCCACACGCCAAACCTTCAGTGTGGAGGGAGACAGCCTTCGCTCCAGCTATCCTGAAGAAAGAAAACAACACTGCTCTTACATGTTCGGGGATTTTCTCTCAAAAGAATCTCCATACAACGAATAGACTCCACTACAGGACGTAGGCATGCCTAATAGGGTGCTCTAGCCTGAAGTGACGGTGTTAATCATCGCACTGATAGATCACCTGAGTCCTCCGCGCTCTGTCTAGAAACCATCCAAGAAGGTCCCAGAACCCTGCACAGGTGCCAGGGGTGTCCATCCCAGAAAAAAGAAGTGCTTTTTCCAGGGAATTTTCTCAGGGAGGGCCATCACAAGGAGTGTGAGTGCGGAAACTCGGGTGCAGTTGGGCCAAGGAGGTGCAACGAGCGATATCCGCTCCTTGTCTCCCTAACCTTGCAGAGTCTGTGCGGGCAGGCTCACTGGGAATAAACGCATATGCGTAAACCCGAGGCCAGCTGAGAGCCAGCGCATTTGTGCAAAGCAAGGAAAGCAGCTAGCGAAGGGCCGCTCGGGAGAAACAGCAGGATGACCTGGGCTTCACTGAAGCGTGCCCACAACAGCTGGTCCATACGGGGGTGGAGTCTCCATTCTCCCAGAACGTAACTGTCGTGAGAGCGAGTGCGCTGGCATAGAGAGCTCAAACGGGATGTGAACAGCGTGCAGCTTTTAGCCGCATGACTCCAGAGGAGCAGATGGCGAGCGAGCTGGGACATGTGGCAGTAGCGCACATCACTCAAACGGTGGACACACGCTATCGTAGCTGTGCTGGCTGTCCTAACCAACACTTGTTTCCCCCTACCGCTTCGGTAGAGACCGGCGGCCTCATATGAACCATTGAGCGGTGTGATAGCGGCTACAATATCATATGCCCAGGAGCCTCTGAATAATTTCAGGGACCAATAAAACCACCATATTAATCAGACAGGGCAGCGCCAGCCCAGCGCGCTAATATGAAGTGAGACATGAAGTGAGCGTCCTTCAGGTCCATAGCTGCAACCAATCTCACGGACGGACACACCGGGGGATGTGTTTCTGCATAAACATCCTGACCGTCATCTTGAACAGATGACAGATCGAAAAGCGCAGATAGGATTGGCATAATCCACCACTCTCTGGGTAAGATGAAGAGGGGGCATACTCACTCTTCGTCTCGGCTGAAGGATGGGCTTGACTGTATCCTTCGCCAGGAGGATAACAATCTTCTCACGCGAGAGAGGGGGTGGCATAGCGATGATCGCTTATATACACACCCGTAAACTCGGGAGGCCAACAGCGATTTAAACGCATAGCCGAGTATGACCGTCCACGTGAGCTACTACAATGGGCTGAGCAGCGCTAACCAGACTGACAGAGCCTGAACGAGCAGCACCACCGGAAGATCGCTGACGCACCTGCGGAGGGGCAGCTTTGGGATGGGAAGGGCTTACCCCAGGATGCGGAGCGTCCTGAGGAAGCGGTTAAAATGAGAGATTGACTATTACCTTTCTCCCAGGATCCCGTGAAGAGGCTGGAACGCTCTCAGTGACGAACAGCCAGCGCGGACGGGTCAGATGGGGAGAGCAGTTTTCCGAGCCCACCAAATGAGACCTGCTCAATCACGCACGGCCAAACTTTCCCCACCGAGGACTCCTGGGTAAAGTCCCCAACAGTGTCGCCAAGGAGGCCTGCCTGGGATATGGGCCCACTAAGAAAGCATACTTTGTCAGCGCAGCGCATATCTGCCAGGGTAAACCAGGGTAGCATTTCTGGATATCAACCTGGCTGACTTAAAGGTCATGAGAGCATAGTCGATCGCCGTACAATGCTTTCGCATAAGCCTGGGGAAGAACCGCCCCCATGCAGCACAGCCAAAAGGCCATGGGGCAGGGTAGAAGCGGCATGGCCCGCAGCAGTGTGGGCTGTGGCTGCGAAGGACACAGATAACCCACCCACATTGGAAAGGGGTCTCAGCTTACCCCTCCAGGTGGCGTTGGAGTGCATTGAGAGGAGTGAGGGGTCCGCTGGCCCGAAGGCGACGGATTAGCCCCCACTGTAACCCTCAGGCCTGCCCGAGTGCTAACCGCTTGGCAGGGAGCATCAGGGGTGACTTGCCCTAATGCAAGGCTTCCCCGCGAACTCAGTTGCGCGCCCACCACCTGGGGAATAGCACCGTACCCCTGGCTGCCTCGCCATCAGGGGAGGTGAAGGCAAAAGCGCATCCGGACCGAGCGGAGAAAAATGCCCTCTATGCCAGTGTGTGCTCGCTGTGCGCCCCTGGGAAGAAGAGGACGGGAGCTGGAAGATTCATCTTACATCAGCCCGCACGTCACACCTTCTAGTTGGTCCGGCAGTGGGACTGGGGGACAAGCCATCTCCAGCTGCACAGCCGAAGCAGCCCAGTAAGCGCAGCTATTATGTCGGATGTGAGAACCGTGACAGCGCATTGTATCTCGTAGGATGCAAGCGAGCCCAGTCTGTCATCTGAGCATAACAACTCGCCCTCGGATGTCGCAATGGACCTTTCATCTCCGGTGTCATCAAGCGGAGGCGCGGGCATCCCGGGGGATGAACCGCACAACCACTCGAAGCTTGGATGGGGCGTGCTGTGGAGAAGTCCTCTGGCCCGAAGGTGACGGATAAACCCCCACTGTGATCCTCAGATCTGCCCACGTGCTAACCGTTTTCACGGGGAGCAACGGGGGTGGCTGAAGCCGCGATCTCAGCCGTGCAACAGCCACGCCCTCACAGTGAGAGCATGAGCTGTCCATGGGCACCGCATTAACATGTTGGACCCCCAGCCTGTGATGCAACACCCGTGCCCATCATCTGGAGATAGGAATCAAAGCATCCAGAAACGCACAGTCAAGCGTCTTGAAAAAGAAGTCGATTGACTGTGTTGCTCTCTTGGGGAATCTGCCTCTTTAAATGGAAACTGCTCTCTTTTTTGCACACCAGCGAAACACCCAGGGGACAGGAAATCCCAGATCAACTACCGCTGTTGCATCTTCCCCCGCACTGGTGAGTAAAACTGTTTTCAATCTTGAAATCAGGTTGGCAGATAGCGTGTCTTCAATCTCGTGATCGTGTCTGAAGCAACAACTCTTAATGTGCTGCTCCAGCGGCTGACTAAAATAGCCCTGATGAGCTCATCAGGATCAGCTGTGGAGCAAAGCTCTGCCAATTCAAATGGCATTTCATTGGCCTGTTTTCTTATCTTCAGAAGTGATTGGTTGTCTGACAACTCCCATTGTCTGAGATTCAGACACACGTTGGAGTTCCCATATGAAGGGGAACTAAATATTTTTTTTTCTCTTTTTATTTTTTAAAACTAATTAATGGCAGATTCTCTCTGTCTCTGTCTGTTCTTCGTTTCTGCTGTTGTCTGTCACTGTTGGTGTTTGTGCTGTGCTGTTTGCTGCTGCTGCTGCTGCTGCTGTCTGTCTCTCACTGTTGCTATTTGTGCTGTTGTCTGTCTCTGACTGTTGGTGTTTGTGCTGTGCTGTTTGTGCTGTTGTCTGTCTATCACTGTTGGTGTTTGTGCTGTTGTCAGTGCTTACTGTTGGTGTTTGTGCTGTTGTCTGTCTCTCACTATTGGTGTTTGTGCTGTTTCTGCCGTTGTACTGCTGTACTGTGTGTTCTGTGACAAAAAAAAGCTAACTCTTAATGTTGACGCTTGTAACATGATCAAAAACATTGATGTAATACACTCTATTGCCCATTATACATACCAATAAAATCATATTAATATTATTATTGTAGTCTAGAATAAATTAATGTTTAGAAAATGATTTGTAATCTCGCGTTGTAATAAAAAATTGTTTCAAGAACTCAATAACTTGGATTAATCTGTAAAAAAAAAACAACAACACACAAGTTAATAAAATAACCATATTTGTGAAACTGGAGCACAAAACATCTTATGTTGGCAAGTATATTTTTAACAGTAGCCAAAAATACGATATAGAAAAAAAATCTGACATTGCAATTTATTTGTTTATGCGATATATAGTATAATATACTGTATGTACAATTTCACAAAATTATTAAATAGCACTATATAGAAAGGTTCACTTCTCGCTATTAGCAAACAATTCTCTATGACTTTTGCTTCAATAAACTCCAAATTTGCTCTTTATTAATAGATATTTTAAGGTACTTAGGTATAAGCGTATTTATTCTGATTTAATGTAATGTATAAATCTAATAAAATAAATAGACATGTATTTCTGGTCTTTGGTGGAAGGTCACATGTGATGTGATTGGCAGCAGTTCAAATGCTTTATTTGACCAAATTATGTTAAATTATATTAATTTTATTAAACAAATTATATTAAACTGTTGAGCATATTTAAAAATTCATATGAACACAATTTGCCTGAGGGAGTGTTTTCAAGAATGTGCAACAATGGGCTTTTACAAGTAAATATTTATGAGGCCTGTGTCCAGATAGGGGTTCTGTAGTTATTCCTCTCAGTCACCAGTTTGTGCTGGATTAACTTGCCGGCTGAAATCATAACAAGGATTGTGCATGCTTTTTGATGCACCAAAATTATTTCCAACAAATTTTGTCAGAGTTTACCATACTAGTTTACTAGTTTTCCACATCGGAATCATAGATCAGAAGCTGCGGCTGTTGTTTTTTTAATGTTTTTTTTATTATTTATTGTGAAGCAGTTCCTAGAGAAACTGAATATTAAATGAGAAAACAGTGGGTCTGGCTTGTTTTTTCTACTGCAAGCTGAAAGGATGTAGTGAAGTAGGCATTTCATTCAGAAAGATTGGGAAATGGGTTTGGGGAGAGTTATTACAAACATGTAAAAATTAATAATAATAAATAATAATAATAATAAAGAGATGTGAAATGTTGGGGGGGGACATATACAGGACATAGACCATCTAAGAAAAACCAAAATGTTATTAATTCAGTATTGAGCCACCTGGATATATACAAAAAAATTAGAACAATAATATAAATGAGGTAAGATGCTTCAAAATGGACAAAATATTCAAAAATTCAAGTAAACACGTTTGTAAGTCTGATAAGTCTGAGAGACAAAATAATTAAAAAATTCCCTTCACTGAACTATAAACATAAAGTTTAATGTGCATATTTGCACTAAAAAAACTTATAGATTATCTTCATGCACAAGCTGAAACTGTTTTCTGTGATCAGTTTTAACTCTGATGTTGTACAGGACTTTAAACACCACACATTCCACATATTCAGATCAGCTCTGGTAAATATGACATCAGATCAAGCTGTCTGTAACCTAGAAAGATCTAAACACATTTCCTGAAGCTGTAAACTGAAGCTTTGTCCATCATTTGATCAGGCAATAGCAACACAAGTAAGTGCACTGTTGTTGGTCTTTGTTCTTCAGATAAAGAGTTGAAATAATGGTGTAAAAACAGAGTCAGTACCTGTGTTTCTCTGAGAGAGAGTCTTTACTCGCTCCTCTGCCATACTGCTGCTAAAACACCAATGCAGACAACAGAGCTTTGAGGAAACAATCAGCCACTGATCATTACCAGGAGATGACAATATACTGACATTAAGAACATCACACTTTATAGCAATTAATGCTGATTCACAAACAAGCACTTACTGAAACAGGCCCAAAGATGAGGGAGAAAACAAACTTCAGTCATTTCACAGAAAAAACAAATATACTCTACTGATCATGTATTCATGAATGCAGTTGGTTTAACCCCTGATATGACACCTCATATTTCACAGTTCACTATTTAATTATTTATTCATTTACTGAGTTAGTACTAAAACGTTAACAGTTAAGTGCTGTTTAAGGAACATCTGAATGTTGAAGCTCTTTTTCCTGTTTAACTGGAAGATCTGATTTAGCTTCACTTTTGATTTCGTGACTCTGTTATAGAGGCATACACACACTTTCAAGAAATTAAATAATACAGGTTTTTTTGACAGTGTGTTAAAATCGCTGTGTTTTGAAACCGTGTTTAATCTGTGTTTGAGGCTTTGAGGGTCAGACATACATTTAAATCACATTTACACATTTAAAACCCCTTTATCATTTCCACCCAAAAAGTAATGGTAGAAGTATTAAACTTACATGCAGAAGTACAGACGATCTTGTGCAGCAGAACCGTAATTTGAGCTCTCGGAAAAGGAAACAGGAAGTATGACGTATCACGTTGCTATGCCAACTGTTGCACTCTCATGCTCTTGGACTGTTAAGTAACTGTCAGTGCTATATTAAGTATATTTCTGAGAAGTACTTACAAGTAGAATGGAAGTACACATTCCAATTATTTATTTTGAAAGAAGTATACTAAAAGCAAATTTGAACAAACCTCTTTTTTCACATCAGCTTATGAATACTATGTTTCTTGTATATTTTGAGAAATATATGAGAAGTATGAAAAAGGCAAGGCAAGTTTATTTATATAGCACATTTCGTACACAGTTGCAATTCAAAGTGCTTTAAACTGGAATAAAAGAAACAAGTATAAGAAAATAAAAACAAACACACTAGAACATCTGAAGACAGAAGAGGAGTATGTGACATAAGTCTAATAATAAACGTGATTTGAAGAATAAAATAAGATGAAATAATATAAATGAAAAACCTAGAGATGCATGCATGATGTAGACTACACTCTAAAAAAAAGGTTCCTTGAGGTTCTATATAGAACCCTAGGGTTCTATACTTGGCCAGTAGAACCTTTTACCCAAAAAATGGTTCTATTTAGAACCCTTTGAGTGCAAAAAAACTTTTTGATTAAAATGGTTCTATAATTTATGATTTATAACATACTTATATAGTAAAGATTAAAAAAAAATAATAATAAGCTATAACACAGAGAGACAAAGCTTTTCGAGTCAAAACCTAATAAAATGACCGCTATGGTCAAAAACCTAATCAATGTATGATGGGATTTTTGTTTCATGCAGGTTTGTACATTACCATATAACTAATATTTATATATGCTTAATATTTAACATTTATTACGAATTATTTTGTGAAATAAATAAAATAATCAGTTTATTTAGACTGTTCAGTGTGTTGTTATAGTTTAATAATTTATTTTAAACTAATAATCATGATAACTTCACTCTTAAAAATGATGTGTTAAAAATTAACACAAAATATGTGTTAAACAGTTCGTAGCACATCTTGTGTTGCTACAGACACATTGTGTGTTAATATTGTGCTTACCTGTTTACACAATGGCTGTGTTAAACCAAAATCTATAGTGTTTGGTTTTACTACATTTAAGCAGCACACTGTTACGGATTGGTCAGGCTCTCACGTCCCGCAATCACGAAGATCACCATCACCTGCCTTCTGATTAGCACCCAGCTGTTTCACATTCCTCGAGCACTATTTAATCACAGCACTCTGGTCGCTCAGTGTCCAGGCTCGTCTTGACGAAAGCGGACACTGAGCGATTCCCTGGCGAAAAGCATCCTCAGTTACTCTAACCATTGAACTTACCCTGTCTCTATTCTCTTCCTCCTAGTCGTCCTGTTGATCCCGAGTCCTCCTGTTCCCGAGTGTCCTGTTTGCTGTCTTCTATGTATCTGGTGTGTGCTGTGATCCTCGTGTGCTCCATCGCCCCTGCCACGGAGGAATACAAGTATCCTGATTACCGATCCTCCTGGCAATCCCTAGTGTGCTCCTCTGTTGTTTATCAATAAACCCACTTAACTTGCACTAACCTCTGTCTCCTGTCCGCTTCATAACAGAAGCCTGGACCGACACCGCTACAACATGAGCACTCCCGATCACTTCCAAGAGCTGGTGGATCAACTGAAGCGGATTCTACAGCCACCAGCTCCACTTCCCAACGCACCACCAGCACCGAGCACTTCCGCATCCACCACTTCTTCTTCGGCCCTTCCTTCCAGTCCCATGGCCCGACCAGCGCCCTACTCAGGCAGGGCGGAGGAGTGCAACGGATTCCTTTTACAATGCTCACTAACGTTTGAAATGCAACCTTCTTTGTATCCCTCAGATAAAGCGAAGATCGCCTACGTCATCTCCCTCCTCTCCGGACCGGCTTTACGATGGGCAGAGACGATCTGGAATCAAGCCGGGCCGGTGATGGATTCGATTGCCAACTTCATGAGTCATTTCAAGGAGGTTTTTGGACGTGCAGATGGAGAAGTAGCCGCTGGAGAACAACTGTATCACTTAAAACGAGGTACCATGTCTACTCAGGATTATGCTCTCCGGTTTCGGACTCTAGCGGCTGCTAGTGGCTGGAACGAGAGATCGCTACTGACCACTTACCGGCTCGGCTTGGAACCAACCCTGCGCATCCAATTGGCTGCCCTCGATGACACTATGGGTCTGGAGAGATTTATACAGCACTCCTTGAGATGTTCCGATCGGCTCAAGAGCTATCAACATGATTTAGTGAGCAACACTGCAGCACTCCTCCGATCGCCTGAGTCAAGCTCTCCTCCAGAACCAGAGCCGATGATTGTGGAATCTGGCAGATTATCTTTAGCGGAACGACAGAGGAGGCTGACCCGGGGTCTGTGCCTCTACTGTGGCGTTGGCGGACACACACCCCTGGAGTGTCCCCTTCATCTCATTCGTACCTCAGTGAGTGTATTTAGTACCAGTATTGAGAAATGCAATCCTCTCACTTCTACTGTACAAATAACTACTTCATCTGTTTCTCTCCATGTCACAGCCCTCATCGACTCCGGGTCAGCAGGGAATTTCATCTCCCAATCCCTCTGTCGTCAACTCGACCTCCGCACAGAAGCGTCCTCACACATCTACCAGATACAACCGATAACACCATGTGCTCGAGCCCCAACTCGAATTCATCGTCAATGTGAAGAAATCCTATTACAAGTGGGAGTCCTACATCAAGAAAAAATCCAATTCCTGGTTCTGGAGGGAGCCAACATGGACATCATCTTAGGGCGCCCGTGGCTGGTGAAGCACGATCCCATCATCTCTTGGGGCACAGGAGAGATTAAAAGATGGGGTAGTGAGTGTTCGTCAGCCTGTTTTCCCAGTCTTCCCCTCCAGGGTCGAAAACCCATCTCCCTGTTCGCGACATCTGTTGAAAGTCCTCCTGAGAAACAGTCCAGTGGCATTCCTATGCTATACTCATCCTTTCAAGATGTCTTCTGCCCCAAGAGAGCTTCCCAGCTACCTCCACATCGGCCATGGGACTGCGCCATTGACCTAGTTCCAAATGCCCAGTTGCCTAAAGGTAGGATCTACCCGCTCTCGCTTCCAGAGACGAAGGCAATGGAGGACTATATACGGGAGGCTCTGAGTCAGGGGTACATCCGACATTCCAAGTCTCCAGCGGCCTCCAGCTTCTTCTTCGTGGCCAAGAAGGAAGGAGGGCTGCGTCCATGCATTGACTACCGTGTATTAAATGAGAGCACCATTAAATTCAAATATCCTCTTCCCTTGGTTCCATCAGCATTAGAGCAACTCCGAGAGGCAAAGATCTTCACGAAGTTGGACCTCCGCAGCGCGTACAATCTGATCAGAATACGTGAGGGGGACCAATGGAAGACCGCCTTTGTGACCCCTACCGGCCATTATGAGTACCAGGTCATGCCCTATGACCTGGTTAACGCCCCCTCCGTATTCCAGAACTTCATCCACGAAGTCCTCCGGGAGTACCTCCATCATAGTGTGATCGTCTACATTGATGACATCCTCATCTACTCCCGGAGTGAGGCCGAACATCGCCACCACGTTGCGGAGGTCCTACAAACCTTGAGGAAACATAAGTTGTATCTGAAAGCCGAGAAGTGTTCTTTCCACCAACGTTCTGTACAGTTCCTAGGTTATATCATAGACTCTACTGGTATTCGGATGGACCAAGGGAAGATCGAGGCTGTCCTGTCCTGGCCAGAACCCACAACCATCAAAGAGCTTCAAAGGTTTCTGGGATTTTCTAATTTCTACCGTAGATTCATTAAGAACTACAGCGGCATCACAGTGCCTCTTACAAATCTCCTCAAAGAAAAGCCAAAGAAACTACTCTGGTCCCAGGAAGCGGCCGCAGCCTTCCGCCTTCTGAAGGAGTTCACCAGAGCCCCCCTCCTGACTCATCCTGACCCTGATCGTCCATTTATTGTGGAGGTGGACGCTTCCACTACCGGAGTCGGGGCAGTGCTGTCACAACATCAGGGTACTCCGCCCCGACTACACCCATGTGCCTTCTTCTCTAGGAAGCTGAGCCCGGCGGAGCGTAATTACAACATCGGAGACCGGGAACTCCTAGCTATCAAGCTCGCCCTGGAAGAGTGGCGACACTGGTTGGAGGGAGCTCAACACCCATTTCAGGTGATCACTGACCACAAGAACCTGCTCTACC
This sequence comes from Danio albolineatus, assembly GCA_903798035.1. Taxonomy (NCBI): domain Eukaryota; kingdom Metazoa; phylum Chordata; class Actinopteri; order Cypriniformes; family Danionidae; genus Danio; species Danio albolineatus. The sequence continues at coordinate 24,313 of CAIGQQ010028223.1, forward strand.
TCAAGGAGGCTAAGAGACTATGTCCCAGACAGGCCAGATGGTCCCTATTCTTCTCACGCTTCCACTTTTCCATTACCTATCGTCCTGGATCTAAAAACATTAGAGCCGATGCTCTTTCCCGTCTTCATGACTGTAACGATCACGAAGAATCACCCGCTAACATAATCCCAGATCATATTCCCATCTGCCCGATCACCTGGACAACTCCTCCAGTTGTTGCCACTCCAGAGGTTCCCCCTCCGCCGGGATGCCCTCTTCATCGGCAGTTCGTACCACCAGAACAGCGGGTAGATCTACTCCATTCCTTGCACACTTCACTAGGCACTGGGCATCCAGGGATCAACAGTACTCTCTCGCTGGTATCCCAACGATTCTGGTGGCCTAACATGGCAAGGGATGTGAGAAGATATGTACAAGGATGCAAGGAATGCGCCCAGGCAAAGAGTCCACGTCACCTTCCAACTGGCAAACTCCATCCCTTGCCTATCCCGAACCGTCCCTGGTCACACCTAGGAGTGGACTTCATGACGGACCTCCCTTCATCCGAGGGCAACACATGTATCCTAGTCATTGTTGACAGATTCTCTAAATTTGTGAAATTGATCCCTCTGAAAGGTCTTCCCACAGCCTTCGAGACCGCAGATCAGATCTTCAACACTGTCTTCAGATCCTTTGGCATACCCGAAGATATAGTGTCCGACAGAGGTCCCCAGTTCATTTCCAGGCTCTGGAGAGCCTTTTTTAAACTCCTAGGTGTGGCCGTGAACCTCTCCTCAGGATACCATCCCCAAACCAACGGACAAACTGAGCGCAAGATTCAAGAGGTGGGACGGTTCCTGAGGACCTTTTGTAGTGGTCACCAACACTCCTGGAGCCAGTACCTGGGCTGGGTGGAATATGCCCAGAATTCACTGCGGCAACCAACCACCGGACTTACGCCATTCCAGTGTGTACTGGGCTTCCAACCACCACTCTTCCCCTGGGATGGCGAACCATCTAATGTCCCCGCAGTGGATCACTGGTTCCGGGAGAGCGAGAGAGTCTGGGACGAAGCCCATCAACACCTTCAGAGGGCAGTCCGCAGAAGCAAGGTGATCGCAGACCGAAGGAGAACCGAAGAACCCAGTTACACGCCGGGTCAAAAAGTGTGGCTGTCTACCAGGGACATCCGAATGCGACTGCCCTCTCGCAAGTTGAGTCCCAGGTTTGTTGGTCCCTTTGAGATCTTGGAACAGGTCAACCCGGTAACATACAAGCTCCAACTCCCTTCACATTACAAAATCCACCCATCCTTCCACGTATCACTCCTAAAACCCTATCACGACCCTGTTCTTCCCTCCACAGAGCCTGACCACGAAGAGGAACCCCCTCCTCCACTGCTGCTGGAGGAAGGTGCAGTCTACGCGGTCAAGGAAATCCTCCGTTCCCGACGTCGTGGTGGGGTATTAGAATATCTGGTGGACTGGGAGGGTTACGGACCTGAAGAGAGAACATGGGTACCCAGAGCCGATATTCTTGATCCCAGCCTCGTGTCCGATTTCCACGAACAACACCCTGAATTCCCAGCACCGCGAGGAAGAGGAAGACCACCACGGCGTCGGCGGTCTAGGCCCTCAGGAGCGGGCCCTGGGGAGGGGGGTACTGTTACGGATTGGTCAGGCTCTCACATCCCGCAATCACGAAGATCACCATCACCTGCCTTCTGATTAGCACCCAGCTGTTTCACATTCCTCGAGCACTATTTAATCACAGCACTCTGGTCGCTCAGTGTCCAGGCTCGTCTTGACGAAAGCGGACACTGAGCGATTCCCTGGCGAAAAGCATCCTCAGTTACTCTAACCATTGAACTTACCCTGTCTCTATTCTCTTCCTCCTAGTCGTCCTGTTGATCCCGAGTCCTCCTGTTCCCGAGTGTCCTGTTTGCTGTCTTCTATGTATCTGGTGTGTGCTGTGATCCTCGTGTGCTCCATCGCCCCTGCCACGGAGGAATGGAAGTCTCCTGATTACCGATCCTCCTGGCAATCCCTAGTGTGCTCCTCTGTTGTTTATCAATAAACCCACTTAACTTGCACTAACCTCTGTCTCCTGTCCGCTTCATAACACACACATACTGTATAAAATGCACATTTATTTTACCTGTAGTCATAGGGCGATGTCTACTGTATTTATGTAATTTAATTATCATGTTGGCAATATAAAATAAGTATTTGAGTATGCCTGGGTAAAATGTACGCGCTGTGAACGTGCGTGTGCGCGCTAAGTGCATGCGCAGTGACGTTCATTTTCAACCATCGCTCCCACTGCCCTGTCCGATATGAAGCTCTCTGCCTCAGGTGAGTGAATTAATTACAATTCGTCTACGACAGTCAATATTTTTTCCACCTTGCTTAAGAATGTTTTGTGTTTGTTGTCCTAGAAGTTGTTTTTTCTACTATGTTGTCTGTGTATCGTACTGCACAGGTGACCTATTAACTTTGTCGCAAGCTAAGTTAACAGTTAACCCATTTGGCGCGATTTTTGTAAACTTGTGTTTGCAGAATTGTTAATAACACGTATCAAGCGGAAGACTTACTGTAGCATAGGTTTGTTGTGATTTCGGTAGGAAAGTTAGCGTCACTTTATAATTGATTTGAACGTGAATGTTTTGTATTCGACAGCGCTAACGTAAAGCCTCGGCATCTCTGAACTCGAGAGGCGTTATCTCACGCCGGAGACATTCTATAACGTTACGTAATCATAATGCTATTTAATGATGATGCCCTTTGACAGTAATTTGTATATCAGCCCCGAGACTTAAGGTTAGCTGGGTGCTGCGGACAGACAACAAATGGCGCCTCGGTGTGAGCAAATTCATAAAAAAAATGTCTAAATATGAAAACCTTTATTATAATCAACCTTGCACGCCATTTTGGGCCACGCGTCTAGTCACATGCTATTCAAAATATGCTTTGTATTGTTGTACACTGTTACATGTATTTGTTTTTTCACTGTGCTGTGTATATATGGATTTCTTTCCCTTTTACTTAGATAAAGGAAGTCGAGGAACAAATTACAGTTACTCTAACACTTCTACACCGAGCTCTTGCAACTGCTCATAGACGGAAAGGAAACATGGAGAAAACTATTCACAGTTGGCATGGAGCATGACAAATTTTAAATATAATATATTACAAGCAACATCCCTGATTCATCAGAAAGAAGTGTGCATTCAATATGGGTAAATGAATAATGTCTTTCACTTTTAATATTATATAATAGTAAATATTTAAATAAATAAAATGTTTTTGCCATTTCTTAATGTCATTGAACAGATAAAACTCAGACTGGCACCACAAATAGATTGCTGACACTGCTTGAAGAAAATACAATCCTGAGAGAACACGAAGAGACAAAGACGCTGTCTATTTCCTTAAGAAAGGTTATTGATAAAGTTGCTGTCAATGACCTCGTAAAGAAACATGTGAGTATGTTTTTTTTTTTTTAAGTCAATGTAAGCTGTATTTGTTTGCAAATTAATTACATTAATTTAAATAAGTTATACATTTAAAGAAATGACACATTTAACAAAAATTTTTAAATAAATTTAACAACAGTCTATAGTGGTATCAGTGTTTATTTTATATTTGTCAATTTGTAAGAGCCATTTGCAACTATTTTTTTATATAACTTTTTTCAGCTATCCATCGGGTACAGAAAAGCTGGCACTAACAAAGGAAAATGTGTCATTGTTGTCCTCGTTAAGGATTCAGGAGCCAATTGGTGAAAATGAGGAACATGTAAGGATGTTTTTACATTATAAAAGGAATGCAATGTGTATATAAGCTGCTCAAGTGTACTTGACATTAACTTATTTTTGTTTTTGCATCACAAATGTCAGGAGCATTTTTTTGATGGGCCATCACCTACGCATGTACAGTTTGAAATGTTGTCACACAGTGGACACTTTGCTAAGTCCAGATGAAACTGTGCTAAGTGAGTGGTTTACTCTGATTAAGTGGATGCAACCATCACCAGAAAATTCATCAATAAATTGGTAATAGAGATGCTCAATTAAAACAGAACTTTACACTGACATTTGTTTTATAATTGTAACATTAATATGTCTTTGTTCTTGGTTTTTTTTTTTAGACATTGAATTTTCCAAGCTTGCAGATGGGAAAGAGGATTTGTCTATCCGGAAACGGGAAAGGAACATAATTCCAAATCTCAAGAGAATAGTGTCCTTAGAGAGGAAAAAAGACATCAGATACTTGCTGGAGAAGTCTGACAATCAGCATGATGGTATGAACTTCAGCCAAAATGTCTGTTGCCTGTGCACACTTTTGTAAACATAGTTTAAACAAGAAAACTTAATGTAAATTTTAATTTTCAATTTATGATAAAGTAATTATTACAAATACATATTAATTCATTTTAATAAATTTAATTCTTATTTTGCATGTGACCTGCATCTTCACTTCTTCAAGATGAGCTGTGTTACTCTATGCTGAAGATCCTCATTCATCTTCTTCCACCCATGGCATCTGGGAGAACTGTTGCTAGAAGTAAGTGCTGTGTGAAATCTGCTGTACTATTCCTATGGTATGGTTTTTACTGTGTTAGCTTGTGATAAACAAAATTGTTTCTAATGCAGCAACATTTTCTAATGGTTTTCATTGTTTCATTTCTAAAGGCTGGTACCAATGTTCCATCTTTGCTCACTGAATCCATGAAGGGGACCCTGAAGTCAGCTCAGCCACAGTTTGTTTCCATCAGTTCTTTAGGACATGGATGCCGGAAATAATATATTTATCACAAAAATGTTCTATTACTTATTGCTGCCGTTTTAACACAGTAAGAATATTAAGGTCATTGCTTATTTAAAAAGTCCTGCAGAGAAAAAATATGTATTGAAATAAAGTGTAAATTTGCCTACAGGATTTGTTGCAATGTCTGTAAAACAAATTTAAAAATGAAGGGATTTCAGTGGTGAGCTCATCTATCATCTCGCAAATGAAACAAAATAATGGGATGAAAAGGAAGTGAACTGTACTCTGAGGAACTTAACACAAGGTAAGTTCAGTTCAATACAGTTTATGGCAAAGGTAGATTAATTCTGTGATTATAAATTCATATTTACACACTCTAAAAGGCTGTCTTCCTATCTCAGATTGTGATGGACCTGGAATGCGACACCAGATATTCATAAGTCAAGAACTGAATGAAACACCCTTTTCCAGAGTACAGATTATGGAGGGGTTTGCAGAACTAATGAAGCAGTTTTTTTTCTTCTTGGAGTGCCACAGCTTGTGAGTAAACACTGTTACATTGTGTGCCAAATCGTTTTGAGTTAAATTTTAATGAACAAGTTTAATGAACTTGTATTGCTGAAAATGTGTTATTTGGAAACTTACACATGAAGTAAACAAAATGTTTTTTTTTTTTGCATTTAGGATGCTGAAAACTTGGTGAAGTACACAGAAACATCATTAAAACAAATGGCCCAAAAAAGGGAAGGAAAGAAGGAAGTGCTCCATGACAGTCTCATTGGACCAGCAGAGGAAACTGCAGAAGGTAACTACTCCCTATATTACATCCCATATCCTCCAAACACACTCACACACACTTTAATTATATTGATTATAACTGTAATTCTATTTGATAACTTATGTTAATTGGTTAAAAGTACTCAACATTAAAATATTGTTTTACAGAAATCCAAAGGTCCTACACCATCCAGGATTCAACAGCTCTCCTGATTCCACCTACTGTAGGCTTGAAGTGTCAGCATTACAATGGACAACACTCACTCGCTACCCTTCGACTTCCTCATTTATCAGAGGCACCACAGTGGAGTGAATCACCAATTCATCTGCCCTTTCCAGCCACAACCCAGCACTTGGAAACACCCATACACCCATCTCTTACATCTACACACATTCACTCACTATGACCAATTCACATATACCGTACACATGCTTTTGGACTGTGGGGTCAACCGAAGCACCCAGAAGAAACCCACAAGAAAACTGGGAGAACTTGGAAACTCCACACAGAAAATGCCAACTGGCCCAGTCGGGACTCGAACCAGTGACCTGCTTGCTGTGAGGTTAAAAATTATGTATAAAAATGGATGTTGTGATGACCAATACATGCACGTACCATCCACTTTTTGAAATTGTAGTGTTATTTAATAGATGTTTTGATAGTTTGTGTATTGTTTCCATCTGCATTGTGATATATTTCTCTTCATTTTAGAGATGTGTGAAAGTTAAGCTCTGTATTTGCTCAAACAGTAAAAAAGCGTATAAAAGTGAAGTCATTACAATTACAGTGTTGAATGCCATTAAACTGTTAAGGTAGAGCTGCTGTCCAATGCAAAGTATGCAGAGGTGCAATTTTAAGTATTATTTTAAAAATATTTTGTATAATGGATTGAATAAATTTAAACAATTTGAATTGTCTGGATTGGTTTTATTTTTTTTTTATTCATTACTAAGTAGCAATAATTCATTAATAAATAAAAAGAACCCATAAATGGTTCTAAATAGAACCATCTAACTTGAATTCAAAGAACCATTTGGCGTTCTTTTTAATGAACCCTTAAAATGGTTCTATATAGAACCTTTTTGGGGTTCCATATATGAAGCGCTTGATAGAACCATTTGTTTTAAGAGTGTACAGACAATTTAGCGCACCCAGTTCACCTATAACACATGTCTTTGGACTTGTGGGGGAAACTGGAGCACCTGGAGGAAACCCACGCGACCACTGGGAGAACAGGTATGTGGGCCAGTTGAATACATTAAATGTGGGCCAGATCTGGGCTGTAAGGAATTTTGCTATCTGGGTTTACTTATATATTTTTATTATGCAAAGAAATAACACTTTTTTCACAGAAGACACATTATGAATTAGAAAGTTATGTTACAAAACTTAAATCACAGCATATTATGTACGTTTATCAGACTCGACAAGCAAGAGTCTTTCATGCAATAATTATTAGAGTTCACATACATACCAAAATCTCTGGATGCCAAATGTAGAAAGAAAAAGCTATAAACTAATACATTTATAGTAAGAAGACTCTAGTTTCAAAGAGTAACTAAAAATACAATTTTAGAGGAAACAAAAGTTTGGATAAAAGCATTTTTAGGAGAACTGGAAAAGTCAACACAAAACACTTCATATTAAGTACACTCCCAAAGCAAATGACTTTATATTTCTTCACACTGAACACAAAAAGAGCATTTGGGGAAATAATATGATTAGATTGAGCACGTTTGTGATTTAGTGGAGAGCAGTTATGAGTAGAGACTTCACCAACTTTATTATATGAGAGGAATTTATGTGAAACTCGTCACTTAAATATATTATTCCAAAAACTCAAACAAAAAGGTAAAGAAATCTGAGATCTACTAGTAATTGAGTGAATGTCTTTTTTTGACATGTACTGAGAAGATTTGTGCAGTCAAATATAAAATAATGTTAGAAACTTTAGGTCCAGGCTTGACTGAAGGTATTATACAATCAGGGATTACACAGAAACAATGTTATATTCCTCTGAAGAGACTGAAAAAGAAGAAAAGTTAATCTTCAGTCCACAAATATTTACCTCTGTTGTCAGGAGAATGAAAGAGAAACAGGCAGCCAATCAGCTTTCGCCGAATGCCTACAGGCAGCCAATCAACTGTCGCTGAGCGCTTACAGACAGTCAATCAGCTTTCTTTGAGACACAT
>CAIGQQ010028228.1:451-16772 GCA_903798035.1 Danio albolineatus
TAAAATAAAATAAAATAAAATAAAATAAAATAAAATAAAATAAAATAGTTAATGATCAAATAATTAGATTAATTAAATAAAAAAATTATTTTATAAAAATAAAATGAAAGAAAATAAATTAAAATGTGAACTTTAAAAATAATAATAATCTAAATTTAATTTTAAAATGAATAAAAAAATTGAAAAGGTTTATTTCTCACATCAGTGAACATGCTCAGACGTTAAAAACTAAACAGCTAAAATATAATAAAAGTTTATGAGGTCCAAATGACAGTGGTAAAATGATAAATGATTAAATAAGAAAATGATTATATGAGTGAGTGCGTGAGTGTGCGAGTGAGTGAGTGAGTGAGTAAAAATGAACTAAAATATTAGATAAACTTAATTAACAAATTAGATAAAAAATTATGTAAGAAAATCATTAATTTAAATGAAATGAAATGAAATGAAATGAAATTAAAATTCTATCTTTGTATATAGCTGGGTAAATCTTGAAAGTTAATTAAAATAAAATAAAATAGTTAATCTAATAATTATATTAATTAAATAAATAACTAATTTCATAAAAATAAATCGAAGGAAAATAAATTAAAACTTGAACTTTAAAAAAATTAATTTAATTTTAAAATAATTTAAACTTAATAAAATTTTTAAAAGGTTTATTTCTCACATGCGTGAATATGCTGAAAACTAAACTAAACTAAACTAAACTAAACTAAACTAAACTAAACTAAACTAATACTTTTGTCTACAGGTGGGTTAATATTGACATTTCTTTCTTTCTTTCTTTCTTTCTTTCTTTCTTTCTTTCTAAACTATATTTATAAAATTATAAATCATGACAGATATTTTTTTTATGTATTCATTTATTTATTTATTAGTATTGTAGTATTTATTTATTATTATTATTATTATTAAATGAGCTGTCTTTGAATCAAAAGGATATGGTCTCTTTCTGCTTTGAACAGCAAAGGAAAACAGTGTAAAGACTTTTTTTTGTCTAAAATGGTAAAAAAAAAAAGCTAATAACAAAGTAAATCAGAGGACCTTTTTTAATTGGCTTGACGTTTTCCTTCTTTTACCGTTATTTTTCATTTATTTTCCTTTTTCTCTCAGTTTATTTTTCATTGAAGAAAGAATATCACATATGTATAAATAAATGATGACAGAATCTCTATTTCAGGCTGAATTGTCCCTCAAAGTTCTTTTCGTGGCGCAAAATGAAACACGGCTGAGCGAATCTGAGATGAATAAAAAGGTTTAATTGTAGGTTAGCTTGAACTGCAAAGCACAAAGTTATTTCATCTCCACCACAAGAATCTGACCCTCCACAATGCTCTTCCTGTTGTTCGTGTCACAGTTTTCCTCGAAAAGAAAAGGGAAGGTGACAATTTGCTTCTCTACCACAAAAGGCTTTCTGGGCTCTCGAACAAGTGGATTCGGGGAAGGACTGCCCGACAGTCTATTTTTTTTTTTTAACTCTCTGGTCAGTGGCAGAAAACCAAAGTCAACGTTCACATAAAACTGAGGGAGTTCACCGGACAGGTCACGTCCCTCTCTGTCGCAACTCAATATGCTACTATTACCATATTGGTCATGGCTTTTGAAATCATAGCCGAACAAAACACCACATAAGTACATGTTTGCCTGTTTGAAAAGGTTCAGATTTGGTCTTGGGAGATGTGGGAGTGTCAGAGGACTTCCTTCAGATAATGGCCGGTTTCTGCAGAGTCAAACTGCAATTGGGAGCATCTCCTCCTCGGTGTGTTTGTGGAGCATCTGATCAGTCGAACGCCATTTAACGTCAAGTTTATTCAAGATTTATTGTCATTCCTTTACATGTGTGGTCATACAGTGGAATGAAATGTATGCTACATAAATAAACAATCATAAGAGCAATAGTTTCTTGGATTGGATGAGGTGGTTTCAGGCCCCGTTTACACTAATGCGTTTTCGTTTTAAAACGCATAAGTTTTGCTACGGTTACGCCATCCGTCCACACTACGCTGGAGTTTTCGAGCCCCGAAAACGGAGTGTTTTGGAAACGCTGGTGAGGCTGTTTTCATTCTAAAACGCTGCTGTTCCGTCTCAGTGTTGATGGGGGAAAATAGAGACCTCTGAAAACGAAGGCGTGGCTGCTAAGATTCGCTACTTGATTGGGGCTTTTGGGTCATTGCGTATCCTTCCCTTATTCGTCAAGCCATAGTCATTCACATGACTATAACGCCACCGGAAGACGGCAGACCAGCCTTCAATGTAAACAACAACATGGACACAGAAATGGGAGAGTTGTTTGCACTATTGTCCGTTTTAGGCACCATTGTGCAGTTAAACTCTGCCTTTTTTACTACAACAGCTGCATATATTCATCGTCTGTCTACAAAAAGACCTCTCTCTTGCTTTCTTTGCCATCGCGTTCATCGTTCAACCAGCCTTTGCTCGTGCAGTTCTACTCAGCTGTCATCCAATCCATCCTCTGCACTTCAATCACTGTCTGGTTCGGCTCAGCAGCCAAATCCGACCTCCGTAGACTACAGCGAATAGTCCGGACTGCTGAACGAATAACTGGCACTACCCTTCCTGCACTTCAAGAACTGTACTCTTCCACAGTGAGTAAAAGGGCTCGCAAAATCACCCTGGATGCCTCGCACCGAGCACACTTCCTGTTCGAACTGTTGCCGTCTGGCCGGCGCTACAGAGCACCGAGCACAAAAACAGCCAGACACAGGAAAAGTTTCTTTCCTCAGACCATCTACCTCATGAACAGTTAATATTTTTCCTATTGTGCAATAAACATGCAATACTTTCTCATACGCACTTGTACACAGCACCTTATAACAATATACAATGCAATACTTCTTACACATCTGTACACAGCACCTTATAACAATATACAATGCAATACTTCTCCTTATGCATTTGTACACAGCACCTTAAAACTATATACAATGCAATACTTACGCATTTGTACACAGCATCTTATAACCTGTATATTTATAACAAATCTGTACATACATTTTAACATCCAGATCGTTGGACTGACTGCATCTCTGTTTAATGTCTATCGTCTTCTTTTATTATATTTATTCTGTGTTGTCACTTGTCACTTTATGTACACTGGAAGCTTCTGTAGCCTAAGCAAATTCCTTGTGTGTGTGAAGCACACTTGGCAATAAAACTGATTCTGATTCTTTGTTGACTAACAATAACCAAATGGCGATCGAAACACATGCTTCCTGTTTATACTTGAACGCGGATGCTCAGAGTGCGCGAATGGTCACGTGATATACGTTTTTGGTGGAGTAGTGTGGACGGAGATATGTTCAGAAACGCTGGGTGAAACGCTGGTGTGGACGCAGATAATTTTCATGCTAAAACACTGTTTTAAAACTAAAACGCACTAGTGTAAACGGGGCCTCAGACTCCTACTGTTGATAACAAACTGGCTGCATGATTACTTTTCAGTTATTCTGAGCTGCCAGACAAGCCAGGAACCAAATGGAAAGCAAAATGCAATGTCCACTTTAAAGGTAATGATCTGCTGATGCCACATTAGGTGGTTTTAAAGCCATAGTGAATTCACAGTGGCGCTATCTCATTTTAAATGTTCTGAGCTCTATTACAGGGCCAGACAAAGATGAAAAACCCCTAGAAGACTTTCAAAGAACATCTAATCTCATTCTCCCCTAGAGTGAACTGAATTACCCATTACAAAAAAACACAGCTTTTTTACAGAAGAGCATTTGCCTGGTTCAGCAGCTTAGATAAGTACACTATGGCCTTGAGCGTCCAGACAGATGCGTTTGCATGCTATTGTTTGTTTTAGCTGTTGAGCTTTTTTGCTAAACACTGCAGCAAAGCTATACTGTACTGAGTTTAATGTGAGACACTGCAGGTTAAAAACGATATAAAATACACTTAACAATTTTCACATTTAGGCTTTTTCAGCTTTTCGTAAGTTGCTTTGTTTCTTTAATCTAACGGGCCGTTTCCACTGAGTGGAACAGTACGGTATGGGTCACGTTTATCAGGCTTGCCACTGCCAAAAGGGTATCATTGGTGGGCGTGGTGTACGACAGAAAGTTTCAGACGACGTTCTTCTATACTATAACTTCTCACAAAACAGATGCTTTACACATAATTGCTTGTATATAAATGTTCATTACTAACCTTTCTATGAACATGATTTGATTATAACTGCAGATAAACGCCTACTGTAACGTCTGCAATTATATGAAATAAAAAATAAATGCAACATATATGAATGCATACAGCCCCTTACAGTCTCAAATATGTTACCAATTACAGAAAAACTACACAAGGCATGCATTTAGTCCTTATTTAGTTAAAAAACATACAACATATGGCCCAGTCAGTGCAAAACTCTCATCTGTCTCTTTAATCTTCACCAGCACATGTGACCTCTGTTAGAAAGTTATTCTGTCATTCCGAGTTCATGATAGTCCAAAAGATGATGATAATAGTGAAACATTGCAGTTTGTTCATGTTTTAGGTTGCTGAAAGAATCATTTGTGCCTTTGATTTTTCGTCTTCTCCTTTGTTTTTTGTGGCGCGTCACATCGTCAGAAGCACTCCAATAATCACGTGCACGTTATTATCATCAGCTCAAGAAGTTTGTTATTTCAAATATAGACGTGCGATGAACTCACTGGAGAAAGTAAAACAGTTCACGCTTTTAAACGGCATCCGAAAAAAGCAACAACAGGACACAGCAGATTTTGTTCTTCCTGGCTTTGAGGCTGTTCATCAAGACGATGACAAGGTTTCGTTAAGCTCGGGTCGACCATGGATTGTTATTAAATGTGTATTATTATGGTGTAATGTCTCGGCTGTATTTTTAAAACGGCAGTTCTTTTGTTTTCATTCTTCTTCTTGTGTATGCACTGGTGACATATCACTGTAAACCAATAGAGTTTAGCTGTGCATCTAGCTCCGTCTTTTGGTGCCTTTTTGTCCTGCTAGGTACCCTTTCAAAAGGGTACCCAAAAAGTGGTATGGTACAGTTCACTTTTTGTGTACCCTTTGACAGTGGAAATGCCCAAAACCGTACCGAACGGAACGTATCGTACCACTCAGTGGAAATAGACCATAATGTACAGAAACCATCCGTAACACACTTTTAAGTGTTTGTTTTTTTGTCAGATTTTAGCCATTTCTATCCACTGTATAAATTTATTTAATTACAATGCATTTTTATAGCAGTTTTTGCAGAGCATTTATACATCATTTTATTTACACAAAATGTAATGTGTAATTTATGAAAATGCTTTTTGGCTGTTTGCAGTAATTTCTGAATATGACTCTAATATGTTTAAAAAATGTTGGCGTTATATATATTAGGCGTTGCACCGACTAGCCAACTGGTTGATTTTAATGCTCTGCCATGTCGCTTTTTTGATTGACTAAGACTAGTGGTGCTGCGCAGATCACGAGTTAGACCGGAACTACACGGCAGCTTTCCACAAAAAGGTGGTTCACTAAATGACACTGCACTCTCAAATTATTTACATTTTTTAAATGTTATTTTTCTTTTGTCAGCGTCAAAGATTCTTGTGAACTTTGATTGAAATTGAAATCATCAAACAGATGCCAGTTATATCACTCTATGCAAATATCTTAGAGCAGATGCTAGACAAACGCGTTTATGCAACCCTGGAAAAGTACGTAATGTGATGGGCTGTTGTCCTAGCCGCGAAGAGGTGGCAGACTTCATAAAATGTGCATATATCATCCCCGGTGAACGCGGTGAAGATGTGCAGTGAGGAGATGTCTGATAACCAAGATGAGCCAGTAACCGTGAAAAACACCCAACTTGAGCAGGATTCTGAGCAGCTTTCTAGCGCGCACTATCATAGCGGTAAAATATGCATCTGAGCAAGTCTCTGATGGAGAATTAAGGCTTAACAACATAGCCTTTGTCTCTCATGTGTTGTTATGAAATAACTTCACATGAATCTGTGTGCTGACGGTGTATGCATTACTTCTGCATTAAAATCTATGTTATTGTTACATTTTTTACTAGAATGTACGAACAATGAGTTAACAACATTTATTTAGCAGTAAAACTAGCGCAGGTGCTAATGTTGCATTATTAATTCAATTAAAGTGTTGACTGCATTTGTTTTTGCAGTAAAATTAGTCACTGATAATGTTGCACTGTTTTTGCACCGTGTTATGAACTTTCATATATATTTCCTGCAAATAAACCACAAATTGTGGCATGTTGCAAAGCATTTGCATCTTCTGTTTTATTGATGACGTAATCAGTGACTAGTTGACTCAAATTTGATAACATAAAAGTCGACTTACAAATATCTAAAGTCGCTTAACCTCTAATATATTGAACCTGATTTCAACCAATGTACAGATTAAATATAGCCTCATTTGCATATTCATCTATAACAATTTAGGAAACTTAAATTTAATTGTGTTAATTTACATTATTAATTAAATTATTAAAATAAAAATAAAATATTGTAAATAAATGATATTAATTCAAATATTGAGCAAATTAAATCAAACATGTTTGCAATTCTTAATATAACCAATCAAATGGGAAGGTATGGTGAACTATAAGTTAATAATTTACCATATTCACCTGCCGTGTTTTGTCTTAATGTAATCCAAACAAGCCAATAGCTGTTCTGAAAACAGTCATAACAGCATACAATTTCCATATGCGTTTTTGCATTATTCCTGGAGCGCTCCCAATGCAAATTGCAGCAAAGTTGATTATAAAGCAATCGTTTGCTTCTTCAATATGAGTTTACTGTTGACTGCACACAAGACTGTTCTTACACTGTTAGTTTAAGAGAAACAGAAAGAGTGTGAGAAAAGCCCAATTGAATATGACAAGCCCTGTCTCCAGGCATTTGCAAACAACAGGGAAGCTTGTGAAGCAAAACAGTGAAACGTGTGTAAAACACAGTGAAGAAATGAGAAGGACTTACTGAAGTAAACAAGGAAAACACTCCTTTTCTGTGGCAGATCCTATAGTGCTTTTTGTAACCCAGATAAATAATCTAGTTTACATAGATGATTAATTTATTTATATTGATTTTTACAATAATATTTAGGAAGAAATAGAAATTTAAAGAATGATTTCTCTGCAAATAAAAAGATAAGGAAGAAAAATAATAAAACTCCTGAGAGACTTTTAATCTGAAAGGCCGGAGATTAGCTCCGCCCCTGTTGAATGTGCGCGCAGACAGACAGAGTGCGAGAGAATGCGATTGAACTCAAACGAGAGAGCGCGAGCTTAATACATGCACGGCTTAATCATCCAGCGATTTATTAACAAGTTAACTTGATATTCATTTGATACTGTGAGAAATTAGCAGTAATACTTGACGTTTTGAGACTCAACAACTGACAAAAGTGAAAGGAGATCAGACGAATAAATTAGACTTTAGCATTTACTCCCCTAGAAAGTTTTTCCTTTTTCCTTCCTTTCATCTACATTTCCTATCATCTACATTTCTTCTTGGTAAGTGCTAATTCTTTACAAAATATTTATATAATTATTTTAATTTCAAATACTGGGATTTATGATGAAAAGCATTCGGAACAAAAGTTATTTAAAAGTCTAAAAGCTCCAACTCTGTAAAATCTGAATTAACAAGTGTGAAAAAGGTGTATATAATTATTTAAATGTTTGTGATGTGTTCAGTTTGAAAGGTTTTATTGATGAAACTGATTTCTAATGTGAAATGTGTATCAGATGGATGCTAGCTTTGCTAACACTGTACATAGGCTGCAATGTATTGTACGAGCACATGGTGATTTAGCATATGTGTTTTCTGTGTATGTGCATGGGCTGCAATGTATTGTACGAGCACATGGTGACTTAGCATATGTGTTTCTGTGTATGTGTAAATAATTTAGACAAACAATGCAATGACAATTTGAGATGATTTATTCAGGCAACTGAAACTAATGCTTTATTTGGCTTTGTTGTTTCAAGGCCGGGTTTTTTGGTTTGGTTTTCTTTTTTTTTTCCCTCGTTTTGAAGAGACTAGTGATTGAAAACTGTCCAAGCTGAGCATTCTGTCTGGTTTGGACTGGCGAGCCACCCCATCATTTTGTGACTGTGATAGAGACAAAGAGGAATCTCATCAAATCTGGTAGGATCAAACCAATATTTGATTTATATTTTTTTTTCAAGTTTTCCAAGCTATCTGGATTTTTGTGGATTGCACATATTTTGTTTTCTATTTTTCGGACTTTCCGTCTTTGGAGAACACTGCCACATATATATATATTTTTTTTTCTTCTTTCTTTCGAACTGGACATTGAGAGCTCGGACTGTTTTTATTTTTGTATCTGAGCCCGAACAGAACACTGGACTTTTGAGTTTGAATTGAACTGTTTCTTTATTGAATTTTCTGAACTTTGCCTTTAACTTTTGACATCCTCTGTATTTTGTGGTCTTATTATTCAAATTATTTGTTGTAAATATATTTTGTTATTTCTTCACTTACTGCAAATTTCTTAGTATTTGAGTGAAATTATTATTACAGACAATTTATCAAATTGTCAGCGACTGGGTTACTATCTTTCAAACTGTGTAATTGATAAAGTATACTAATGCATATTCTACTTACCTTTTCTCTCTTTTGCTCTGAGTCGAATCCCTTCTTCTGATTGCTGGTCCATGTAGCGATTTCAAAGCGCTAATTAGCTAAATACTAGTAACAAATCGAGCAGCACTGAGTACGCGCTACAAAAACTTGGCGAGTTCAGCCAGGAGCAAAAGAAAAAGTAAAATATATATAGCATAGTGTATTAGTTATAAGTTTTATTTTATCACCACAACAGTTAACAAAGATATTAAATCAAAAACTGAACCCCCTCTCACTTTATAAAATATTAGCCATGGAAATAGTGAAACGTGAGAATGTTAATGTACAGAACGCAGTCATTGTGAGTGGCTTAACCCTCTCTGATATCGATCAAGATTTAGAAGCCTACCTAATAAAACATGGATCTATCAAGCAAAATTTAATTATTGACAATCCAAACTCAGAGTATCACCACAGTGCCATTGTGGAATTCTCTTGTGACTCTGCCATGCAAAATCTGAAGCCCTCACTGCCTATGTCCATCAGAAGCACTTTGGATGATAATGTTGTTTTCCATGTGCGCAGCTTGGCAAGTGTGTACACCCCTGCAGTAAGTAGCGATGTCACTGAAGGTTATTTGGAGAACCTGCAGGCCATTGCCCGAGACAGCGGAAAAACCCTGCAAGAAGTACTTAAGAGTGAGCTGCAAAAGATTTCTGTATTGATGTTTCCAGAAAGCAGCACTTCGGAACAGGTGCTAGAAACAGAACAGGTTATCTATGACAGCGGTATGCATATGAGAGAATCCGAAAACCCTGCCAAGGAGAGCACACCGTCACAGTCACCACGTCAATCAAGAAGCCCTGATGCCGGTGTGGGTGAGAACATGTCTTTAAACATACCTACCAGTGCTTTGAGTCCACCAGGAGTTCAGCGAGTAGTTATGGAGCATGTGATAAGAACTAGTGATTCCATGTCTTCTCCTCATGTTTCCTTTCGCCTCAAAGCCTTTTCAGGAAGAATTCCTCGCCCCAGTCATGAACCAGACTTTGACACTTGGAGTGCTACTGTGGACTTCCTATTGAATGACAAGTCTCTCTCTGATTTGCAAAAGACTGGTAAAATCCTTGACAGTCTACTCCCTCCAGCCTCGGATGTCGTCAAGCACATCGGCCCATATGCTTTGCCCTCAGAGTGTTTAAAGCTGTTGGAGTCTGTTTATGGCTCTGTGGAAGACGGAGATGAATTGTTTGCGAAGTTCATTGGTGCTCTGCAAAATCAAGGAGAAAAACCATCCTCCTACCTTCACCGTCTTCATGTGATGCTGAGCACCGCAATTAGAAGAGGTGGTGTTACTGAAACTGAAAGGAACCGTTGTCTACTCAAGCAATTTTGCAGAGGATGCTGGGACAACAGCTTAATCATCGACCTGCAGTTAGAAAGGAAGAGAGCCACACCCCCTCCTTTTGCTGAGCTTGTAATACTCATCCGTACTGCTGAAGATAAACAATTTCTCAAAGAAGAAAGGATGAGGAAGCACCTTGGGTTAAACAAACAGACTGCTGTACCATTCAAGTTACGGACAGTGACTAACCAACAGTTTGCCTACTGCAGTGAAATGTCAGATGAGTCTGATAAAATAGAGTCATGTCAGTTGAGTGCAAAGCAGAAATCGGCCCGGTCCAGAAGCAAAGCTGAAAATTCAGAAATGGAAAATCTGAAGAAAGAAATATCAAAACTTCAAACACAGATTACCATGATGAAAACTGAGCCTGGCCGCAAAGAAAAGAGCAACACCCGTGTGGATAGTATTTCTGAGTTGAGACGGGACATAGCTGAGCTTCAAACTCATCTCGTTCCAAGATTTCAACGGGAACATCAAGAGCCGTCTCCCACTTTAAGTGCTTTTCCTGCAAAACATAGACCCAGACTGACTGGAACTGAATTGAATACAACTCCAAGACCCAGTGAGCAGTTGTACAGCAGACCCCGTCCTGGCTATTGTTTCCATTGTGGCGGCGATGGACACATTGCTGTTAACTGTGAAAATGAGCCAAACCCTCGCAAAGTTGAAGAGAAACGGCGTGAGTTAAGAGAGCGACAGGCCAAATGGGACCTCCAGAATTCTTGCAACTTGCAGCCTTTAAACTGAAATTAGTCTCTATCACAGGGCGGACAGAGACTAGAAGAGAAACATGCCCTAAGAAGAATGAACATCTGTTTCACCAGCATGCCTACAAGTCTCCATGTTATCAATTACCCACTGGCTTAGTAGGAACAAGATGCACAACAAAAATCCAAATTGAAGGGAGAGAAGTGAACTGCCTCCTGGACACAGGGTCGCAGGTGACAACTATTCCTAAGTCCTACTATGACCAGTACTTGCACCAGCACCCCATAAAATCTTTGCAACATCTTCTAGAAGTTGAAGGAGCCAATGGACAGGCCATACCCTATCTGGGTTATGTTGAGCTTAACTTGAAATTTCCCCAAAATTTCCTTGGAGTAGAAGCAGAAGTCCCAACATTAGCCCTGATAGTTCCTGACCTGACGAACATACCACAGATTTTAATCGGTACCAATTCACTTGATGTGCTATACACCAACTGCACACAAGGGAGTAATCGTATTCTCAAGTCACATTGTCACGGCTATCAAGCCGTGATAAATATACTGGAGAAGAGGAGACAGCAAGCTTCTGGTGGAGCAGTGGGACCCGTAAAACTAAAAGGGAACCAGCAAGAGGTTGTACCAGCAGGATGCACTGTAGTTCTAGAAGGACTCGTCCATGTGAAAGGGCCCCTTTTTGAAAAGTGGGTGTCAGTGGAGCCTGCTACAACTCCCTTTTTACCTGGTAACATTTTAGTGGCAAGCTGTCTGCACAGTCTTCCCTCGAGGCAACGCATTGTGCAGTTACCAGTTGTACTAAGAAATGACTCTCACACGGACATAGTGATTCCCCCGAAGGCTGTTATAGCTGAGGTCCATGCTGTTCGACGAGTGGAGAAAGAGTTTTCTAAAGTTAATGCTGACAGTGAGAAGGCTGAGTCAATTCCACCTAAGGTTCCAGTTGATTTTGGAGATTCTCCTCTACCACCTGAGTGGAAGAAAAGAATAACATTAATGTTAAACTCCATGCCAGATGTGTTCGCATTGCATGACCTGGACTATGGTCACACAGATCAAGTAAAGCATAGAATAAAGCTCAGCAATGAGACGCAATTTAAGCACAGAGCTAGGCCAATTCACCCTCAAGATGTGGATGCTGTCAGAAAGCATTTACAAGAGCTTCTGGAAGCTGGAGTTATCAGAGAGTCAGAGTCCCCATTCTCATCTCCAATAGTTGTGGTGCGTAAGAAAAACAACTCTGTGCGATTATGTATCGACTTTAGGAAGTTAAATTCTCAGACGATTAAAGATGCATACGCTCTTCCTAACTTGGAAGAAGCCTTCTCAGTCTTGACCGGCTCAAGATGGTTCTCAGTCCTCGACTTGAAGTCAGGCTATTACCAAATTGAAATGGAGGAGTCTGATAAGCAGAAGACCGCTTTTGTGTGCCCATTAGGCTTCTGGGAATTTAACAGAATGCCACAAGGAATTACAAATGCACCTAGTACGTTTCAACGATTAATGGAGCGCTGTATGGGAGACCTGAACCGCAAAGAAGTCCTTGTATTTATCGACGATCTGATAGTCTTCTCAAGAACTCTGGAAGAGCATGAGACACGACTTATGCAAGTGCTCAAGAGGCTAAGGGAATTCGGATTGAAGCTTTCGCCAGAGAAATGTAAATTCTGCCAAACGTCTGTCAAATACTTGGGCCACATAGTATCCCAGCATGGAGTGGAAACTGACCCAGCAAAAGTTGAAGCCCTAAAAACCTGGCCGACACCAAAGAATCTTAAGGAGCTCAGATCTTTCCTCGGTTTCTCTGGTTATTATCGGAGGTTTGTGCAAGACTTTTCGAAAATTGTGAAACCCC
This sequence comes from Danio albolineatus, assembly GCA_903798035.1. NCBI lineage: Eukaryota > Metazoa > Chordata > Actinopteri > Cypriniformes > Danionidae > Danio > Danio albolineatus. Next base: position 13,016 of record CAIGQQ010028228.1, read on the forward strand.
TCAATGATCTAACCGCTGGGTACCCCCCACTCCAAAAAGAGAATCGAAAGAAAATGGTAGACGCGAAAAAGCAGTACTTCAATCCGAAGGAACCATTTGGAGAACGATGGACTCAAGAATGTCAGCATGCATTCAATACTGTGATAGCCAAACTCACATCTGCTCCAGTATTAGGATTTGCCAACCCCAAACTCCCATATGTGTTGCACACAGACGCTAGCACCACTGGCCTAGGCGCAGCACTATACCAAGACCAAGACGGGCAGATGAGAGTCATCGCCTTTGCAAGTAGAGGACTTACCAGCAGCGAGTCGAAGTATCCTGCCCACAAGTTGGAATTTCTGGCATTGAAATGGGCTGTGACCGCAAAGTTCAATGACTACCTCTATGGAGCAGAGTTTACGGTGATAACTGACAGCAACCCACTGACTTACCTCTTGACCTCTGCAAAATTAGATGCCACTAGCTACAGATGGTTGTCAAGCTTGTCAACATTTACTTTCAAGATACGTTACCGAGCTGGGAGTAGAAACCAGGATGCAGATGGACTCTCTAGACGACCACAGACAGAAATTCCAGATGACTTGGAGACACTGAAAGAAAGGGAAAGAATCAGACAGTTCACACACCAGCACCTGACAACCGAACAACCAATGCTTGTTTCAGAGGAGGAAGTAAGAGCTATTTGTGAGCGTCATCAAATTGGACAATTCTGTGATGATCCTGATCATTTACACCCCTCAGTGACCTTAGTGGAATCCATAACTGTCGATGTGGATGCCTTACCTCAAGCATTTCAACAGGATAATACTTACCAAATCACAGAGATTCCTCAACTGTCTGAAGAAAACCTGAGAAAAAGTCAGAGAGAAGATCCAGAAATTGGAATTGTTGTTGAGCAAGTGAAATCCAAAGAAAAGCCCTGTTTCAAGACCACTCTACCTGAATTAATTCCATGGTTCAGAGAATGGAGTCGTCTGGAGTTGAGAAATGGTGTACTCTTTAGGAAGAGACAAGAACACGGAGACTCGTCTTACCAGCTAGTACTGCCGGCTGATCTTCGTGACATGGTCTTGACAGAACTCCATGATGAAATGGGTCACATGGGGATCGAGCGAACTCTTGACCTTGTTCGATCAAGATTCTTTTGGCCCAAAATGTCCGCAGCTGTAGAAAAAAAGATCAAAACATGTGAACGCTGTGTTAGACGGAAAACACTACCAGAGAAAGCTGCTCCATTGGTGAACATCAGAACCAACAGACCGCTTGAGCTTGTCTGTATGGACTTCCTGTCATTAGAGCCGGACCAAAGTAACACCAAGGATATATTGGTGATGACTGACCACTTCACCAAATACGCCATTGCTGTACCAACACGAAACCAGAAAGCCCAAACTGTAGCCAAGTGTTTATGGGATAATTTTCTGGTGCACTATGGATTCCCCGAAAAACTCCATAGCGACCAAGGTACAGACTTTGAGTCTCGCACAATTAAAGAGCTGTGCAAAGTGGCTGGGATATCCAAAACTAGAACCACCCCATATCATCCAAGAGGCAATCCAGTAGAGCGCTTCAACCGAACACTTCTACAGATGCTGGGGACCTTGAACAATAAAGAAAAGTCAAGATGGAAGGATTATGTCAAACCTCTAGTGCATGCATACAATTGCACAAAGAGTGATGTGACAGGATTCACTCCATATGAACTAATGTTTGGGAGACAACCACGACTACCCATTGACCTTGCATTTGGGTTACCTGTGGATGGACAGAAGGAATCCCACTCAAAGTATGTCCAAGGTCTCAAGAGCAGACTAGAAGAGAGCTACAAAGTTGCAATGGAAAATGCAAACAAAGTAGCGGAACGAAACAAAAAGAGATATGACAAACATGTTGTTAATTCTTCTCTTGAGGTCGGTGATCGTGTGTTGGTGAAGAATGTTCGTCTGAAAGGCAAACACAAACTTGCGGATAAGTGGGAACCAGAGGTTTATGTGGTGACAAAGAAAGCAGGTGACCTACCAGTTTACACTGTTAAACCTGAAAGAAAGGATGGACCTCTGAGAACTCTGCACAGGGACCTGTTGTTACCTTGTGGATTCCTATCAGCAAGTGCATCAGACCCACCTGTTGAAAGAAAAGTGATGCGGAAACCAAGAACCAGAGCTCAGTGTGCTGAGGAACTTGAGGAGTCTGAGAACTTGAGTGAACATTCAGAGTCAGAATATGATCCAGTAGACTATTGCGATCCTGAGAGGTTCGCAGTTGACACCAGAATTTTACCTACCTCAATACCTAAACCATCTTCCAGGAGTAAAAATGCAGTCGACTTACCTGTTGCTGAACCTGGGATGAAAAAGGGTGAAGAATGTCCTGTATCGATAACACTTGTTGATAAAGGAAAATTACCTGATGTGGAAACTTCCCACCCAGCGGAAACTGATCATCATGTGTTAGAGCTACCAATAGAGGGTAACCTATCAGATCTGTCGGAACTCCAAGCCCTTGAGGAGAGCATGGTTGATGAATCCAGAAAAGAGATTGCTCCGATGATGGATCAGGAGAGACCAAACAATGGTGTAGGATCCTCTGGAAGCTTCGACACGAAAAATGAAAGGGGTACTAATCCCACTCAAAAAGAAATTGGCACTTCCAGAGAATCTCAGGAGACCCAAAGTGAAGGAACTGAAATTGAAAGTCTCAGACGATCAAGAAGACAAGGTGAACCCCCAAACAGACTAAATTACCCACAACTGGGTAATCCCTTCTGTTTGGTTATTCAGTCCCTGTTCTCCAGTCTGAGTACTGCAATTACTACCTCTTTGGAGGATTCAAATCCATCAAGAAAATACTCTCCTGTTGAAAACATCTGAATTCAAGCATGCAGAGGGACCTGCATATATTCAAGAGGGGAGACTGTAACCCAGATAAATAATCTAGTTTACATAGATGATTAATTTATTTATATTGATTTTTACAATAATATTTAGGAAGAAATAGAAATTTAAAGAATGATTTCTCTGCAAATAAAAAGATAAGGAAGAAAAATAATAAAACTCCTGAGAGACTTTTAATCTGAAAGGCCGGAGATTAGCTCCGCCCCTGTTGAATGTGCGCGCAGACAGACAGAGTGCGAGAGAATGCGATTGAACTCAAACGAGAGAGCGCGAGCTTAATACATGCACGGCTTAATCATCCAGCGATTTATTAACAAGTTAACTTGATATTCATTTGATACTGTGAGAAATTAGCAGTAATACTTGACGTTTTGAGACTCAACAACTGACAAAAGTGAAAGGAGATCAGACGAATAAATTAGACTTTAGCATTTACTCCCCTAGAAAGTTTTTCCTTTTTCCTTCCTTTCATCTACATTTCCTATCATCTACATTTCTTCTTGGTAAGTGCTAATTCTTTACAAAATATTTATATAATTATTTTAATTTCAAATACTGGGATTTATGATGAAAAGCATTCGGAACAAAAGTTATTTAAAAGTCTAAAAGCTCCAACTCTGTAAAATCTGAATTAACAAGTGTGAAAAAGGTGTATATAATTATTTAAATGTTTGTGATGTGTTCAGTTTGAAAGGTTTTATTGATGAAACTGATTTCTAATGTGAAATGTGTATCAGATGGATGCTAGCTTTGCTAACACTGTACATAGGCTGCAATGTATTGTACGAGCACATGGTGATTTAGCATATGTGTTTTCTGTGTATGTGCATGGGCTGCAATGTATTGTACGAGCACATGGT
>CAIGQQ010028232.1:255-22601 GCA_903798035.1 Danio albolineatus
TAAATGAAGGTAGAAGTTAAGCGGCTGTAGGGCGCCATTACGGAATAAATAAACGAAGATCAAATGGTTTTGATCTTTGGTTTTATTCTATAATACTGGTCTTATTTTTTTATGAAGGTTAGAACTTTGAGAGTGTTTAAACGAGGGAAAAGCTGCGAAAATGTTAATGCCTGTCTGAGAAAAGTGTATAAAATGTATAGTCGGCATGATTCTGACAGATTCTGATTCTGATTATAGTCTGCATGATTCTGACAGATCTTCTGATTATAAGATTCTGACGGTATGATAACCTTGCATTAAAATATCACGGTTTGACAGTGATTATTGCTCTTGAGAAACATATAAGATATTTTTGAGCAGTAAATATGTCAGGTTAAATAATTCAAATGAATCAAATTGCAAACAGCAATTGACTTCTGCTGTCTTCATTTGTTTCAAAAACACTGATTTCTTTACAATTTTTAAACGGGATCTTTGGATATCTTTTCTGCTGGAGATACTGTTGTCCTAAAAAAACAACAAAAAATGTAAATAAAAAAATCTTACACATACCTTAGGGATTACAGAAAGTTTTGGTGGTTTTAAAACCTTGACTTTTCCAAACCGCGCTATACCTTGAAAATGGTTATTGTCCCATGCCTAATGTGTAGTAAGGGGTCTTACAGTCTTAAAGCATCTGTAGTAGGGCTGTGCAATTTATCGCAATCGCAAAAAAATTGCAATTTAAGCACATGCAATTTCTAAATCGCAAAGGCTGCAATTTAATTTATTCATTTATTTTGATTTTTGTTCACGTTCTTGTGTTCATGATTTTAACATGTTAACCAATCAGAGCTGACGCAGCACACCGAGCAATTACAGCTAAGCTGAGCGGGAGAAAGATGTTAACCAATCAGAGCTCTCTCCGTGCACGACAAAGCTTTTGATTTATGTTTTTATGTATTGTTATGACTGGAATTGAGCTTAGTTCATCTTTATTTTTCATGTTTTCTGTTTTTAAGACAATTTTATTACAGTTTTGTTTCTCAAGCAGTTAGTACTACTGTGTACAGTATGTGTTTAACCAGAGTTGAGGTTAGTTAATCTTAATTTATTTTATGTTGTCTGTTTTAAAGACCATTTTACGACAGTTTTATTTATTAAACTTGATACTATGTTATTTCATTGTGAAATGTTTTGTTATGCACTTCTTGTGCACTGAATACATTTAGAATGTGTCTATGTAGCTTGTTTGAAAAAGAAAAAATCACAAAAAAAATTGCAATCGCTATATTCATTCAAAAAAAATTGCAATATGATTATTTTGTTCATATTGCACAGCCCTAATCTGTAGTAATTGTAAAAATAAAGCTTAATAAATATTTTGTGGATATCGGATTATTTTTAAAACGTATATCTCCCACGTAGTCCTACGACTACTGTGTTGCATAAAATGACAAGCTACAAAATTTCAACTAAATTTAATAGAAATATTTAATAGAAATATTTTGTTGGTCTTTTTCTTTTTTTTCTTTTTTGTTATTTAATATTTTTCCCTAACAAATAAATTTGGATATACTAATTATTGGGCTGTTATTGTAAGTTATTTTGTGAGATTTGGTTTACTTACTAGTGTATATGCACAAATATCATATCGTAAAGCATCCTATAAAACATATTATTTAAAAGTAAGATTTTTGAGGAGATACATATTGCATTTATTGCAAACTATTCTGTAGCATCTTGTTAAAAAAAATAAAAATAAAATCACAGTAAATTCGTAGATTAACCTGAACACGTGTGTATTTGTTTCATAAGAAAAGTGTCTATTTTTGTAAAGGTGAAAGTCATTTGAGAACTGTACAGTCATAACAGCATCATGGATCTCTTATCATCCAGGATAATTTACATGACCTTTGGAAGCTAGACAGGAGGTTCACACTCTCTAAAGGTCAATTGCATGTTTAATAACAGGACTATTCTTTGCAAGTATTGTCTGCTGGCACATAGTATTATTCTTGCTGTGTGTTCTGCCCAAAAACTGCCTTATAGACTGAAAGAAGCTGCCTTATTATAGTTACATCAAAAACTTTAAATGCACGAAGAGGGTACTTATGAATGGGTGATATGATACTTTAGAACCTGAGTCACACTTCAGGAGGTTTAGGCTGATTTTCTCCAGAAATAGCCTTCTTGACAATCTGAAAAAACATCCAATCCAGTCCCCCGAGTTCTGATGTTCAGCCTAGATTATCTATAAATGTAAGGCATTTACAGATCAAATCTTAAATCTCTTTGGTCAGACTTTTGTTATGCGAGCATAAGAAAATGGGACAGTTCATCACAGATTTGGCTGCTGTCTTGATTCATGTTATTGAAATGCAGTCATTCAAATGAGGAGATCAGAGATTATAACACTGTCAGTTACCAGAAGAGTTGCATGTGACTTTGAGCAATGTTGCTGATTTTATGATATTTGACTTGCGTTATTTGAAGCATCTTTTTCTCTGGTGTAATTAGAGTTTTAGTATCCATTCTGACACCAAACATGCATGTTAACTGTTAACTATATTATGGCTGCTCATGGTGGGGATAGCAGTAACAGTTAATTTTAAAATGCTCATGCATGTCCAGTAAAACAATCAAAAGTGTTGAGGCAAACTCATTTTTATTTAATATTATTATTGTTATTTTGTTGTTGTTTCCATCTTAGTTTATCCTACTCGGTTTTATTTATTTTGGTGCTGTTTTGTACATATTTTGAATTGTAGTCCTCATATGACAGAAAAAATGCACACATAGAAACAGAAGCATGCTCTATATTTTGCGTGTGTGTGTGTGTCTATATATATATATATATATATATATATATATATATATAATTTAATAATTTTTTTTAATTTACTGCGCTTAATATAAAGCATTTAAAGAAAGACAATATAAAGCTTTATTTGCCATTCAGAACTATTTATTTACATTTTTATGTATAGAGTTGATATCAAAAATAGCCCTCATGCTGAATTTTTATTCTCTTTCAAATATTTCCTAAATGTTTTTCTTCTGGGTATAGTATTTTATGTTTGTTTGTGTGTTTGACTGGAGTAAAGGAGTTTTTAATTTATCTTTTTTTAACCCAATAAAAGTGAAATGTTTTTCAGGTCAATATTATAAGCCTCTTTAGGAATATGTATTTTTTTCCACTTACAGAACAAAAGGAATCTACATACATCTACAAGGAATCACAGTCTACAGAACAAACCACTGTTGACTAATGACATGCCCAATTATCCAAACTTGCCTAGTTAAACTATTAACCTACTAAACCTTTAAATTGCTCTAAGCTGAGCATTAGTATCTTGCAAACTCAGTAGTAAAATATTATACAATGTCATCATGGCGAAGAAAAAAATAAATTCGTTATTAGAAATTAGTAAAAATATTATGGTTAAAGGTGTGTTGAAAATATCTCCATTCAGCAGCAATTATAGGAAATATTTTTAAATAATAACATTTTCACAGGAGTGCTAATAATTTTGACTATAATAGAAGTGTTGATATTTATGCATTTTTATAAATTTACTCAGAATTAAATGTGCCATGTAATAAAACAACAAAATCGCTGGAATCAGAGGAAAATGGCCCAGGTTAGACTTTGACACATTCTTACCCTCTTTCCTGAACTTTCCTTCCCTGCTGGTATTGAGAAATACTCAGGTGTGATTGGTAACAAGGTTTCGTTCAATATTTTTAATAATCTTTGATTTAAATTCCAATAGATGAGTAAATCTGGTCACTGGTTAACTGGTTAACTTTAACAAAAGAACCATTCATTGCTCTCATAGGGTATTTAAAGAGAAAGGCGAAATGTCTCAGGGTCTCAAGTCTGTCAAGACCGGCCCATAGTAAAGAGCCATATATGCTGACATTTATCTTTGAGTAATTGATGTTGTGCACTTACAGTATGTCTGAATTGGCTTTTATTGTTTAATTCTGTTATTGGCATGATACTCTTTTATCTGGAAAATAAATGTTGGTAACACTTTATTTCGATGGTGCATTTGAGTATCAGTATACTGTCTACTTAATATCTGTTGATACTGACATTCAACTGACATTTAACTGACTATAAGAAACTTTGCAAGTACATGTCAACTTACACTAACCCTACCCCTAAGTCCAACCTAACAGTCTACCTATAATCTAATGAGAATTAGTTGCAATGTAACTTTAAAATTCAACAAACGGACTATCAAAATAAAGTGTGACCTAAATGTTAACCTTTTTGATTAATTCTGGAGTGTCCCAAATTCATTGTATCCAGGATATTATGCGTAGTCTGCACTACAGCTGTATTGTGACATGATTTTATAGATTTTTTCAGGTGCATTTGACTGTGTGGAGCAGGAAGCATGGCAGCATGAAGACCTTTTAATCATTTAATCACTGATATAAGCAAGTTGTATGGAAATGACTAAATTAACTACTCTTTTAGTACGAGAAAACAGGTGGCAACCAGACTAATTGGGTATTAGTTAACCCTGCATCCTCTGACTAACTTCAGAATGTCAAGATAGTATCTGTGAGAAGAAATGCAAGGAACTCTGAGCGCCATTTGGTCCCTAATGAAAGTATAATTAAGAATATCAAACCCAAGAAAATATCAAAATCTAAATGATAACACAACTAACAATATGATCAGCTAAAAATAAACAGTAAAATTGGAATAATCAAAATTGGAGTCAGATTGAACTCTGAGTTGGAAACAAATGTAAATAAATTCTAATAAATCTCACTGTTCTTTTAAATTGAAGCGCTAGAAAAGACACGCTTTTAACCTTCAACCGTTCATCTGATTTCATTGTTGAGCTGATATCGCATAATAATTCACCAATGTTTATAATCAACATGGCACAAGTAAATAATAAATCCAGACATTTATTTCCAACAAATTATTGAGATAAACTATATTTATTTACACAAAGAAGGGGTGAAACACATTTTGTGATATTTCCTCATTCGTCCCATGAACACGATTGCGGCACCTCACCACACACCAATTAAAATAATTTATACTGCAGCACACTAAATGGTGCCCTATGCAATTTTCAATGCTAACATCAATACAACTCTCTTGCTCTCTTAATTGCATAATTACTCAGACTGATGGTGTGAGTGATTTTGTCCTTTAGCTTGCCATCACATGCTCTGAACCGTAGGTGTGCCACTGCATGACACAGGAATACAGTGATTTACGCCGATGCCTCCATTTAATGATCAGGGTAATTCATATATACATCCATTAGCAGGATGTTGGTTCTCACTAAAATGTGGACATTTATACTAGCTAGAAGAAATTTATATGAACACATACAGGTATGATGTTAATATGAACACACAGAGACTGTTTTCTGTTATTTTTTTGTATCCTGGAATTTCAGAAAACACAACTGCATAAAGCATCAGTGAGATTAATGAAAAGGGATCTTGTTTACTGGTTCATGACTTCAGAATAGCCTTTTCAAAGTGGTGCATCCATCCAAAGCATCATAAAAAAAACCCTCCTTTATTCACTTGGACATTATTTTGCACTGCTGCATATGTACTATACCAAGAACAAAGACGGTCTTTGATGGAGGAATGCCAGTAATGCTCCCACTGGGGACTGTGGGTCCATTTGACCAGAACTTGATTGCATTAATTTCCACATCATTACATCCCATAAAAACCAGGCATCACATCCTGGAAGTAAATATGGAAGTAAAACTGTCAGTGTGTTACTTATGACATAATTTCTCTGAAATATGTCAGTTATTGTCAGGAAACTGCAGACAGCAGCAGGAGAATATATAAGTGAATGGGGAATATACCCATATACCGTACCTAATATTATACTGTTGATACTGATTGAGTGCTTTGTGAAATTGCTTGTTTTATTCCACGATAAGTTAACAATTGTTTAAACTATAGAAGCTTTTTTCCTAACAAAATTAAATTGAACGTTCAAATGCCTAAAAAGATCACATAATATCTGAAAACAACTACCCTAATGATAAATCAAATTCTCAAACTGTCAAATAATAAATCAAAATGAATTCAATCAAATGAGAAATGAGAAATCAAATGTATTTGCTATTTAATTTTTATGATCAACTCAGTGAAATTAAGTCAAATGTTCAAACCAACACCGCAAATGATGAACAAATGCTCAAATCAGCTCCAATTAATAAATCAAATGCAAATGAGGAATAGTAATCAACCAGCCTGGGCTGAGCTTTAAGGCGGAAGAATGTCCTCACTGCAGACTGCAGCTTGATGACAACTGGACTATTTTTATACTGGAGTTTTTTCAGACGAGAATGTAGTTGTTTTAAACTCCAATCAACAGTTTTTTAACGAACAATTAATTAATTAACCTGGCGATAAATACTTTTATTACCATTTGTAAACTGTATTTAATATTTTGGTGAATTTTGTGGGTACTTTTATCATACAATCAGCAAATGCATATATTTTTTTATGCCTTTCTGTATGTATGGCATTGTGCAAATTATTACGAATTAAATAGTAATGATGCTTGTCGTAAACTAAATAATTCAAAATTTTCACATAGAGTATAGCTCTATTTGGAAATAATTCATTCATTTAGATGGACTGGGATGATCATGTCTTTTTTATATAAATTATAATAGGTTACAAGCAAAAATAAATAAGTAAACACTGCTTTATGGTTTTCTAGAGAGTCTAACAGTGTTGAGGTATAGGAATTGAACCATAGATAGGTAAAATAACATGGTTGTCATTCAAAAAATAATAAAAAAAACAACAACATTTAATAATCTTTTTTCTTTTATTCTTTAACAAATCAAATAATCTTGCAATGTGACTATTGCTAATACACACAATGCGATATCGATGCTCAAATGATATATTCTTCAGCCCTAGTGTAGTCCTTTCATTCAAAAAGTGTGCTGTGCGCTATTGAGAACATTGAGTAAACTTGTCTCCACAAAATTAAATCACATATCAAATCACAATTGTAATTAAATCAGTCAGAAAAATTGCAGAAATTGTTTCCCAAGTCACACTGCCCTAGTTACAGTAGAACTTAATGCAATTTCAAACATGAACAAAATCACTTTTGTTGCATAATGAATCAGCATTTTTGAACAAATTGGTTGAGTGTATTATTCAGTGACTCTTTTAACTTGATTTGTCCTTAGTGTTTTTGCATTTTTTTTGCAATGCCTCAATTACAGAGATTGTAAATTCATTCATTTTTTTAAACTCATTTGTTAAACGAAAGATGTCTTTTATATCACTGCATCACAGCGATTTTTCCCGTAAACTCGCTCGGGATGTGTAGAATTAGCACCATGTATGCCCACCTTTACTAACCTCTTAAGGCCCAAGATGCTTTTAAATTTTTTTTACATGCAATTTTTTTTATGTCTCTTTGCTATTTGGGCGTATTGGAAGTATCATTTTTTGATATAATGTACTTTTAGAGAAAAAGTATGTCCATATGTGGTCCAAATATACATAAAGCACTTTTTCCTGCCTTTTTTTTTATAAAGCTTATTTAACATATAATTTATTATTATTATTTTTTTTACTTGCTACAAAAATTTTCTCCCCATTTTGTACAGTTAAAAAATGTGTTTGGGACGTTTCATATGCTGCAAAACAGTTGCAGGATGACACTGTATGTCTTTATGAAATACAAAACATTTAAAGTATTTTAAATAGCCGTTTAAGAGCTAAAACGTGCTGTCCACATATTTAGACACTCAAGCCCTAGGAGGCAGCCATGCATACAGTACTTCAGAAAGAGTCTCTGTTGGTTATATATTAATTTTTTTATTTTATTTTGGACACCTCATCCTAACACATTTAAGATCTGAATTTTACAGAGACTCGGAAGGGACATGGTGGTGAGAAAAAAATTGGGTGGGAGAGAAAAAAATTATAAGTGGGTGAAAATAAAATGGGTGGGAGGAAAATATATATCTTTAAGTTTTGCGTTCCTTCGCAAAGATGTTTTGCGTTCCCTCACAAAGATGTTTTTCCACAAACACTTCCTGTTCATTTCATACATATGAACCCTCCCATTTTTGCCAGAATTATCCCGTACTTTACCATTCTATCCTTCTATCCTTCTAAAGTATTTTCCCATATTTCTCATGTATTTTTAAATCTTGAAAGCATGCTGAAATTAATATCAAATGTCTGTAATCACATTCTTTCCGTTAACGCTGTGCGTCGATTATCACCCTACACATGCAACCTCTTATGGAGAACAGAGGTGTCACTTTAAATGGTGTGTACAGAGGCTGATCGAGGATCAGTTTGTCATACGGAATGCGTATACATCTGATTCAGAGGTTGCATATGAAGGGTGATGCACAGCTTTAATGGAAAGAAAGTGAATGCAGACATGTTGATTTTAATTTCAGTGAAATTCAAGATATAAAAAATACATAAGAAATAGGGGAAAATACTTAATGATAGCATGATAGCGGGATAGAGTGGTAAAATATGGGAGAATCCCGGCAAAAAAGGGGTTGACGTGGAAAAACAGACAGAGCGCAAAACTTAAAAATATATATTTTCCTCCCATAATTGTTTTTTTTCTCCCACTCATTTTTTTTTTCTCCCACCCAATTTTTTTCCCAGGGCGCCACGGTGGCGTAGTGAGTAGCACGTTCGTCTCACAGCAAGAAGGTTGCTGGTTCGAGCCCCGGCTAGGTCAGTGGGCGTTTCTGTGTGGAGTTTGCATGTTCTCCCCGTGGTCGACTGGGTTTCCTCCGGGTGCTCCGGTTTCCCCCACAAGTCCAAAGACATGCAGTATAGGTGAATTGGGTAGGCTAAATTGTCTGTAGTGTATGAGTGTGAATGTGTGTGTATGGATGTTTCCCAGAGATGGGTTGCGGCTGGAAGGGTATCCGCTGCGTAAAAAATATGCTGGATAAGTTGGCGGTTGATTCTGCTGTGGCGACCCCAGATTAATAAAGGGACTAAGCCGACAAGAAAATGAATGAATGAATTAATTCCCACCACCATGTCCCTTCCGGGTCTCCGTAGAATTTGACATTTGAAATAACCCGAAATATCCTCAGGTTGTGCCATATTCACAATTGCTTAGTTACTACAGAATATGTTCTGCAAGAGCTTCTCATATTATACAGTGTAGTTCTACCCTAAAGGTTATGTCCTTGAATAAGGAAATGCTATACTGCAGACATTCCTTTTGACCTGATAGGATTTCTCGTCTCATCTAACATTTTCTGGCATTTTACAGACAGCAATACACTGAGTGCTTACTCCGAAGTCACATTTTAATGTAGTCGGCGGCAGATTAATATGACAGAAGGAAAGAACTGCTGACACGCGGAGGATGTTTGGTATCGGCAGCAGCAGAGGTATGGTGTCAGAGCCTCAGAGCACATGCAGTAGAGTGACTTTGCAGAGAAAGCTGACACCTGACTGCCTTCTTAACCCGCTGTAGCAGCTCTACCAGTGTCATCATGGCATTGAACAAGCCGAGAGTGAAGATAAGAGACAAGGATACAAAGGCAGAGAGAGACAAAAATAGGTGCAGAGAGGAAATAGCAGGGCAAAAAAACCCTGGACACTGGCCTGTTGTGATAGAAAGAAAAAAAAAAACATTACGCAGTACTAGTAACACAGTTCATTCATTCATTCATTCATTTTCTTTTCGGCTTAGTCCCTTTATTAATATGGGGTCACCACAGCGGAATGAACCACCAACTTATCCAGCATATGTTTTACGCAGCGGATGCCCTTCCAGCTGCAACCCATCTCTGGGAAACATCCATGCACACTCATACACTACGGACAATTTAGCCTACCCAATTCACCATTATGTCTTTGGACTTGTGGGGGAAACCGGAGCACCCGGAGGAAACCGGGAAGCAACCACGGGGAGAACATGCAAACTCCACACAGAAATGCCAACTGACCCAGCTGGGGCTCGAACTAGTGACCTTGCTGTGAGGCAAACGTAAAACAAAGACTATGCAGTATTTTTTTTTACATTTGATTATTCAATTACTGTATACCTGAATACAGTTGGAATACAGTTCTTCGGAAAACAATGAAACACTGTTTATTTAGTGTGCATATTTCTTTATTTAATTTATCTATGCTTGTGTTTTAATTATATTTTATGCAATGCCCAACAAAATCATCCCAATCAATCTAAAATTATAAATTCTTTCCAAATAGTTACTCGATTCATCTCGTGAAATGATATTTATAAGGCTGATTAAAAAAAACATTATGTGTAAGTTTTCCAATATCGTGCAGCCCTACTAAACTTTAGGTAAATCATAAAGTAAATATTAAGTAAGCATTGAAAACAGCATCATTACAAAAAACAATGCTGAAAAACACTACATCAAATATTTAAACTAAATATATATATATATATATATATAAATAGCCGTGCATATGATGAAAACATCAAACAATAACAACATTGCAAATGCGAAGAATCACAAAGAATCATCAATTTTGGTAATTATCAAGTTTGTTCTTTGGGATTTGATTGCATAATTCCGATTACAAATAATCTGTTACTATGCAGCTCTGTATATTTGTATAACCCTTCATGTCACTGCTCTAAAGAAAACTCTCAGCTGCAAAGGTTGGGTCCTGCTAAATGGATAAATGAATTTATTTATTTATTATTAAATAATTAATCACATTCTGGTGACTGCGGATCCCATAGCTATGTTTTCTGTGGCATTTTCTGTGCTCTCCCACTACTTAACCTTAAGACAGCATATCTTGCTGTTGTGAATAAGAATTTCATATCTTTATTGAATGTGATGCACAAAGTAGGAACAAGCCATGGAATGAATGTCTTTTTGATGGGCTGTGCACACGGGCTGCAGACAAAAAGTGTGACCACTGCAGTCCCATTGCTGAACAAATTTGAGATATTTTAATGTTAGTGTGATTCTAAATTAACTCACTGTTCCTTTTAGTGAATAAGAATTAAAAAACACAGCACAACTACTGTAGCTGTAGGAAATTAATTCATTTTATGGACTTGGACAGTCCAAAAATTGTGAAGAGCTGTTTTACAAAATCAAAACTTACAGGAAAGGCCAATGAACGACTGTCGCAAATAGTTTTTTAGTGAATTAAAAACACACAACATGACATTATCAAAAACGTGATATTATATTGTAAGAACGTGAAAAGTTTATTGTACAAACGTGATAAAGCTAAGATTTTTTTTGTTTTTACCTGGGTGGCAGCTCTACGCTTCTGTAATAATGTTATACTTTTTTTTTTATTTAAGCAAAAAAAAAAGGGAAGACATGCAAGTAATGCTGTCCTTCAAACTATATAAAAGGTGGAAAACAAGCTCCAGCAAATCTCTGCTGAGATACTGTAGATTGAGTGGAAATGCAGCTCTTGTGTGGTGGACCAAATCAACTTAATCAAGTTGTGGAGGTCAAAGATGAAGTAGATGCCATGAAGGTGGGGGTAATTAGCTTTATACTCTAATCAATCAAAGTTCTTAAATTAGTTTCTGGTGAATTTCCAAGGGTTGTAAAAAGACCTTGAGTGCCACATCAAATGCTCGTATACACAATTAAGTGTATTCTACAAGTCCTCATGTTGTCAGATTGCATAACTGTGCTCCAGAATTAAATCTGGGTTATTTGGATTTTTAAAAAGGCACCGTTTAGTACATCCATGTTTATTTCTAAGAATACAGTATCAGAAGTCTGCTGAATAAATCTAGTGATGACGCATGTGTCTGGGCAGAGATGAGATGGATGCTTGCATGACCAGACAGTGTAAATCTGCCTTGAGGGTTTTGTAGAACAGAACAGCTTAAGTCCAGCAAAGCACACTCATTATGGCAAATAATGGCCACACTTCAAGAAATCAATCTAGCCTGCTATTCATATAGCTGTGTTTCTTTTACTACTGATCAACACAGCCACCCACAAAGGCAAAGAGGTTAATGCTTTTCTCGCATGTAATGCTGTCGTTTCAGACCGTTTGATTTGGGAAAGGGATAAAATACAGGAAACTGAGCTGAATTCATTCCCAAGAGCCGAGGGACAGATTGAATAGAAAAGATTGATTGCTCTTGTGCTGCGTGAGATTAAAATTCATCCCTGACTTAGCAGTGTTCCATTTTTTTTTTTTTTTTCCAAAGTTGATATAAAATTCCTTAAGCCTGCGTGTGAATTCATATGCTATACTGCTTCAGACTTTCAGCACAGATGGGCCTACTAAATATTTAGTTTGGCATAATTGAGCGACATGAAAGTGGGTAAATGAGAACAGAGTTTTGTTTTTAAGTTCCTAACTACCCAGGTGTGCCTCACGCATTCTGAAAAGTCAAGCTCTTTGATCACCTGCTGGTGGCTAGATGCAGTACAAAGCATGAACCCAGCCTTCTTCATGTAAACGAATGGAACTTGAAATCACTAAATGACTTACACTTCCAATAAACTTTTCTGAAAGGTTCTTTTTGCTTGTTTAAGGCCGTTGTTATCACACTTATTTTTTTTGTAGCGTTAAATGTTGTCTTTAAAAGACAACTGATAAATGCTATTGGCTGGGAGAACATGCTTAATGTTAACCATGATGAGAAAAGCATGCACTCGTTATCTGGCTGTCAGCAATTGTTTTATGGGTATAAAATAATAACTAGCAAGGCAAAACTAATGTTAGAATACCCCAATAGAGTACTGTCCACAGCAATCGATCCCCTGTAACACTTTAGAGTAGTGGCATAGTATTGAGTTATCGTCTGAATTTGATTAATGTTCTTAAACTATTCATTTTCTTTTTGGCTTAGTCCCTTAATAAATCTGGGGTCGCCACAGCGGAATGAACCACCAACCACCAACAGCATTTTGTTTTATGCAACGGATGCCCTTCCAGCCGCAACCCATCTCTGGGAAACATCCATGCATTCTCATTCACACACATACACTACGGACAATTTAGCCTTACCCAATTCACATGTACCACGTATCTTGGGACTGTGGGGGAAACCGGAGCACCCGGAGGAATCCCACGCGAACACTGGGAGAACATGCAAACTCCACAGAGAAATGCCAGCTGACCCAGCCGAGGCTCGAACCAGCGATCTTCTTGCTGTGTGGCGACAGCACTACCTACCTTCTTAAAATATTATATAGCAAATAGAACTTTCTATAATATTTATATATTTAAAATACTTTATCTATGATTACTATATTAGCGCTTTTAAATATACAATTAATGTACATTAATGCACATTCAAATAAATGTAAATTCCCCTTTAAATTTCCCAGTTGTACTTAATTAATCATCATCATCAGTTGATTGTTAAATAATAATAAAAAGCTTTCTGTGAAATGTTATTGTGTCCTGTTAATTTTATTTGACATTTTACAAATTATATTTATATTACTAATATGAAGATCCAGTCTGATCTAACGAAGAAACGCAACAATTTTATGTTTTGTCAATTTAGTTGCTAATTCATATGAATTTGTTCAAAAATGTATGATTTTTAAAAAGGTGGCGTGCACCCTACGCCGCTCCTAAACCCAACCGTCATTGGGGGATGAACAAATCATACTAAATTGTACGAATGAGATTCTACAAATTCATATGAATTACCTTTTAATTCAAAGTTAGAGATTGTGTTGTGAAGATCATAAAAAAAATATATCAAAAAACGACTGCATGTGCTTTATCATAAATCTTATTATTCCAATTTAAAGCAGGAAGGATTGTTAATTTTGCAGTCCAACATAATAAACTATTTATTAGGGCCATAAAACCCCCCTCTTTCATTTCAAGTCTACCACAAAAATTTTTCCAAAAATTCTCCGAGATGGGCGTGGAGCTCTGCGGGCAGAGGGGGAAGTGGGCGTGGCCGGCAGTGCAGGGGAAAAAGAGTGGAGCGAACAGTTGGCTCGCAAAATGAGACCCAAACTGTGAGGAGATGCATGATTTTACAAAGTTAAAATGCAAAGAAATAAGCAGTAAGTAATTTAATGTCCTGCTACATTTGTTATTCGTAATTTTATATACACCTAATAACAATTTATTATATCATTTATAAAGATAATCATACTTATATAAACACTATAAACAGGGCCGTGCACAGGGGGGTGGCCCGGGGGCTAGAGCCACTGCCCCTTTGCCCTCGTTGGCTGAGGTGCCCCTCTCAGCCTGTCCCTCTTCCCTCCTTCTCAAACGCGTCCGCGCCCCCGTCCCTGGCTGTTCTGTTACCGCTTCGCTAAACATCCACTGATTTTGTTAATCCACTCCATATTTTACCGCCCACTCCGGAGTCCGCAGCGTCACTCACAATCTGTGTGCCCGCGTCTTGACTGCAATGTAGACGGGAGCAGGCGGCTGCAGTAAGAGAAGGGCTTAAAAAAAATAATCACAAGTCGGACACTTCCCGAATCTCGCTGTTTTGCCGCCTGGAAACGTCACAAGTGGCGGAGATCGCATTCGCGTTTTAATCGCGGCACGAATGACCTCATGAAAAAATACTATAGTAACTTATAGTAAATATTATAGTGTTTTTGAACATGTTTTTTCAGTATTTGGTTATGTTTATAGTTGTTGTGATACCATAGCAACTATAGAAATTTAAATAGGCTATTTTTATAACCGGCATATGGTTCAAAAACACAGTATTCCTATAAGTTACTATAGTATTTTTAATGTGGGAGTGGATGCTATTGAAATATCACTGTTTTCACAAAAAGATAGTCAGAATCACAGAAGATGAACAGCTCATTACTTAAAAGGATGTATAGTATTTATCTGTATGTTCAACATGTGAATGTTTAAAGAATAAACTGCTTATACAGCTAAAACGTGTTCAAGAAATCTAATTTGGCTACATTATAAATGAAGTATCTATAGCGAGATGCTTTTGAGTGACAGGTCATGACCAATGTTTGTTTGTTTTTTAGAAATGTCCCGAGAATATGGCATTTTATTGAGCAGTGGTCCATTTCTATAGTAATTTCAGACTTTCTTTAGAGGGCATTAGAAGGTATAAAGGGAAACACTACTGAAGACAAAATGATTAGCCCTCCTGTGAAGTTTAAAGAAAAAATAGTATTGCATCAAATATGTAAAAGTGTTGTTTAACAGATTTAGTTTTCAACAGTTTCTAACACATTTGTCTAGACTTTGCCATTATGACAATATTATATTATATATTTTACATAATATTTTACTAGTTTTTTTGAAGATACTATTCAGCCTAAAGTGCAATTTAAAGTGTTAACTTCAGATGAATTATGTTAAAGAAGAATGAGGAAAGCCATTGGACAACATTGGTTTGTTCTGCAGACATAAAGAGATTCTTAAGGGTCTGATTATATTGACATGCTTATTAGGCCTCTATAAACTGCTTTTACTCCAGCCAGACTGAAATAAACAGCCTGAGACTTTATCTAGAATAAAAACTATGAGGCTGTAGGAAATACTGTGAAAATGTTCTTGGTCTATTAAACATAACTCTTGACTTCACATACGTGTGTGTGTTTTGTTTACTACACCCCTTACACTTCTCATATAAAACCACACAAAGATGGGGCATAATGGCAGAACAGTCTGATTACTTGTATGTCTGCATATGTGTGTATTGGACTGACTTTCAGGGAATAATGTTGCATAAAAATGACAATACAAAATTCACACAAACATACAAAAAAGTGAAAATGACAACAAACAGGACTTTAAACTAAGATAGAAATAAAATACAGCATAAGCACATCCTAATGATTTATTTGTAACATTTAGTTATATTAGATAGATCATGTTTTGTTTTTACAAAGGTGTGTTTTGTTTTTGTTTGCGTGTAAATCTAAATAAATAAACATATGTAATGGTCTTCATGTCTTTTTTTAATTATCAACGAAAATACAATAAAGGTGTACAGCCGGGTATAAACCTTAGTAAAAACAGAAGACAGAGATGCGTAATTTCACTCTCATCCAATAAGCATTAGGCTGTGTCGTTAGCCAGTCGTTTCCCATCATGCTTTTGGTGAGCGCAGTCGTTGGAGACTTATGAGACTGCAGCCGACTGCTCAGAGTTTTTTGGCGCACGTCAGCGAGACATCAAAGCAAGGTGCATGCAAGTCGGACACGTTTCTAACCGCCATGCATCTCGCGGTGATCACCGGTGATGCGTTCTGCGCAGATTATGGCCATGTCAAACGAGCCTAACAATTCTTGACGATCATTGCATTACAAGTCTCATTTACAATCCACATTGCAGCCATGGTCTTATACAAGTGCTGACAACTTGTGCTAAATATCCACATTCTTAGAAATTGAATGACTAATCAAAATCAGATCTAATATAAATAACAATTATCTATTTTAAAAAAACTATTTTCAATATTAATAACAATTGGAAAATTTGTATTAGCAAGAACCTACCCACTTAGTGCCCCTTTTTTTGGTTTGGGCCACTGCCCCTCAAAATGTCTGTGCACGGCCCTGACTATAAATGAGGAGGACTTCTCTCCTCCTCAATCCCTGGGTCTGAATGCAGAAACAGTGGACCACAATGCTGCACGTCTCTTGCCCTGTCTGTTCCAACCATTAACTCTGTCGGAAATCTAGAGGATTTTAAACATGTGATATAGGTGATGTGTCTGAATAACTAACCATAGACTGTAACGAACTCAACTGATAAAAGACAAAGTCTGCCCTTTTCCAATTCTCGTTCAGCTCTCCTGACAAAAATGCTTGCTGCAAACCAACAGTTTGCTGCATCTGCCCTGACAGAACTGCAAGGAAAAACATGCAACAAACCCCGTGGATCATGGAAACAAACGCTTACGACCCGTGTCTCACCCAGTCGTTGGATCTCCCAGCTTGGCAGGTCTGCTTAGCCTGCGAAAAGCATGTGTTCTCATGAATGATTAAGAAGCAGGGTCTTCTCATAGCATACGAATAATAATGAGAAACCGATGTGTCATCACTCCACTTGCAGTTTTGTGCTATGTCACCGATTTTGATCCTGCCCCAAAAATTATTTTAAACCTGGAATATGAAATTAGCTGACAAAGATTAAAGTTTTCCCCACAATTAAAGCTGACAGGTGCTGTCTCAAAGTACCCCAGGGTTTCTTGAACTTGAACCTTTTAAAGGGATCGTATATTATTATTAAGTGCTTTTAAATGTAAGTTATTTTAAGTTTAATTTTAGCATGCCTTTGGTACAGTTCAGTCAAATGAGAATTTCAGCGGTTCAACATTTTTTGATTTTGGTTGGGAGCATTTGGATATAAGTTTGATATTGCAGCTCATCTGACATCAATATTTTTTTTACAGTCTATGGAACTAACCCTTTGACTTCAGTTTAGGCCTACTGTACACATCAGTAAACCTCAAATACCATATACTGTGCAGATTTTGACCATTATATAACTTGAATAACAACAACATCTTACTTTTTTGTTATTGGAAAACAGAAAACCCTATCACATTAGGGAGGACCACTTTCGTGTACTGCCTCAGGGCTTCCAACTGCTAAAAACTTGGGCATCCATCTTGCAAATCCCCACAGAGGATTGTTGAAATCTGGATTTATATTTTTTCAGCAGTGAAGGTTCTCCTCCTCCCTCTGGTCATCCCTAGAGCCCTTCATACTGTAACATAAGTTCTCCGCCAGTGCTGTTTTTCCATAGGTTTTTGGAGAGTCTCCAATTCCCTCATTAGAGGAAATGCTAATTAGCATTCCTTGACAACACTCTTGAAATTTGCTCTGTGGCCTCATTAGAAGTCCATAAGAATCTCTTCCAAAAAGTTTGAGCTGTGTTTTGTCCAAGCATAGCAAATTGGGAAAGCCCAGTTTAATTTGACCCAAAACATTTCATGGCATTATAGTGTAATTCAGAATACGTCAATACACTGCTACTAGACTCCCAGGAATAAATGAGTAATTTTTGTGCTAATTGTTGTGCTTTCCAATAATATTGTGAAATGTGTTTTATCCTTAATTTTTTCTTTAAATTATAGGTAAAACTCTTAAAGCTCACAACTTCTGGATTGTATTGATGATGACACATAATCTGGATTATGTAATCAGATTCCAATTATTAATTACTTGTAATTAGATTCTATTGCATTTTAAGTCCCCATGAGCAGATTATAGTTCTTTAATTACTGACTGCATAATGTTATATTATGATTTTTGTAGTATGCTTAAGTCATATCTAGTAGCATTTACTAATTATGGATAAAATGTAATTCCATTTTTATGTTTATTAATATTTGTTCATGTAAAACAAGAATAATCAAACTTTTTTATGTTGGTTGAACCCTCGTACAACATAAAAATATTGTTTTTGCCCTAAAGAACTAACTTTAAAAGTTAGCATGTCAATTTTGCTGTGAGAAATGGTGACATTTACGTATGTCAGAAATGTATATATGTTAATGTATTCCTTTTTTATGCTGAACACACACAAAAAGATATTTTAATAACTCAAATGTTTGAAACAACTGAAGGGTGAGTAAATAGTGAGCAATTATTGCATTGTATGACCAGTCACAAAATGTTAACATCAAAATGTATGAATGTGTTACAGAATGTAGTCTTAAAAATGGAAAATGACAAAGAAATTAAAATAAGAAATAGATAGATAAAAATAAAGTACAATCTTTAAGTAGGGATTTAAAAAAAAAGCAAATAAATAACAGGGATCCTGTGTGTAAATTAAAAGAGCTCTTACGTGCTCTTATGCAAAGGGGAGACCAAATTGACCAGGATCTGTCAGATTTTTTTGTTTTTCATAGGGAAGTTTTTCCAATGGTAACCATGCAGCAATTTGTGACATTTCCATTTTTTCCGAATTTAAAACATCTGGCCATAGGATTTTTGTTCTATTTTTGCCCTTAAACAATTTACTTCAAAAGCGAATGTCAATTTTGCTGTGAGAAAAGGTGTCATATTTACTTATGCCAGAAATGTACAGAACGTTTCACAAATAATTACAAAGAAGTACAATTGAACGGTCACTCAAACTTTACATTTTGAGATATAGAAATTTTAAAAAATGTGTCTTCTAAAATAAAACATACTCTAGTAATCTTTTATTCAACACAGTGAGTTAAAAAAATAGCATTTTAATTTATATTATTCAGTTTCTGTGCACTGCTTTTATTTTTTAAAGAGCCCCTATTATGGGTTTTTGAAAATGAGCTTGTATGCTGTGTGTCACACAGCTCTAAGTGAAGTGAAATGTCCAGCTAAGGCTTAAATCTGAAAGTGCAAAGTGTTTAAAACTATTGATTCATCTATAAAAGAGTCGACTCATAGTTCCTCAAACGAGTCGCCGTGCTTACGAGTCTTTAGCCGTTTCGGCATGACGTGAACACGAAACATAAGCCCCGCCCATTTATGCTCGCGCAGATTCGAAATCCCCAACCCCACCCACAAACAATAGCGGTGCGAAAACGTTGCCAGATCGGGCGGTTTTAAATTTGATTGTGCAGGTAAAAACCTTTTGGACAGGGTTTGGGGTGAAATCAGGCAGCTACATCTGGCAACACAGTGAGGAGCACTGTGCTCAGCTGGATATTGGAAGTGTGCAGAGAACCCAGAGATGAGACTTTGAGGAGTTAGTAGTTTCTGCAGAAATACCACAGCA
This sequence comes from Danio albolineatus, assembly GCA_903798035.1. Lineage (NCBI taxonomy): Eukaryota > Metazoa > Chordata > Actinopteri > Cypriniformes > Danionidae > Danio > Danio albolineatus. Next base: position 19,915 of record CAIGQQ010028232.1, read on the forward strand.
TTAAATCCAGCCATTAACTGTTCCCCCTCCGAGGAGTGCTTACAACGGAGGATAAGAAGCACCAGGACATTTGCCTGGTCTGCTATCCAGCAAGTGTGAGTAAGTGCGATTAAAACGGTCGCCTCATTGTTTTCTCTAGCTTGTAAATGCTGCATTTAACTGTGTTTTGTAACTTGTAACCGCTTGTAGTGTCTCTGGTTAACTTGTATTCTCATATCGCGTCTAAAAGCACGTTGTTAACGCGACGCGTGCCGCTGTGTTTACGGACTAAAATGCATTTGAGCTCGTGTTCCTCTCCTGTTTGTCGTTGCTATGGCCACCATGAGCTTTGCTACACACGTTCGGCGGTTTTGCCGCTGTGTGCACTAATACTGAATGTATGTCGCTGTTTTTACTTCTGGTTAAGAATTAGAGTGATATGCTGGGAGATCGGGGGTTAGTTTTGGGGGTGAGGTGTCTGAAATACGGGCGACTCCCGATAAAAACGAGTGTTAGCAGATTAGCTCACGCACACGCTATGACTCCTTCCATGTTGATAAGCCGTGGTGGGCATTCTCTCGCGCTGAGCGCTGTCGACCAATCGCAACAGACTGGGTCATCGGTCCAATCAGCGCAGTTTAGCATCGCGCGAAGGAGGGGTTTTGGAACAAATGAATCCCTGAACGATTTATATAGGAGTCGCTGGGATAATGAGGTAAAAATAAATGCATATTATAAGACAATGAAAGTGTTTTTTGACCATGCATGCAGATCAGCCTGCTGTTGGAGACCCCCAAAACCAATATATGACCCTTTTCAATGTATAATATGGGCTCTTTAACATTTGTAAGTACTTGAAAGTGTTATACATCTTAATATGTACTATAAGAAATGTCTTTCACGCTCGTGTCCTCACCTTCCCTCTTCCCATTAATTTTTCCCTTCTCACTTCACACGCAATTTCCATGCTTTAATTTCTATGCATATAAAACGTGAGTTTGTGTTGCTATTTGCATAGCTTAGCAGCTGTGTGCAAATAGGCTAGCATGTAAACGCCATATGGAAGTACTCGCGTTAAACACTCCACACTTAAAATGATGGGATTACTCCAAAGAGCAGAGGAAAACACAGAAAAGAGAGAAAAAGATTATGTCTGGATTTGCTACACACGCTATGGCTCATTTACTTGCATTACTCGCAGCCATGCAAATGCTAAAATCATGTGACATAAACAAGCCACAAACAAGCCAAGGTTTGTTTCAGTCTCTGTGTCGGACATTCATGGGTTTAAAGGGATAAGTTCACCCAAAATCAATTTGATATCAGAAGTGGCTTATATGAAAAGCAAAGGCATCTAGATTATGTTTATTTTATTTAAACAAAATATGATCGTGCCTTGATTTTTAAAAATTATTTAATTAGGGCAGTAAGTCTTGTCACTTAACATAAATAATGTACAGTATAGAATATAAAGTCATGGAAAAAGAATTAATATTCTGTTTGACTCCCATGAGCTTGGAGGACTGCATCCATTCATCTCTGCAATGACTCAAATAACAAAGAAATGGCAAAGAAATTAGATTGATTCTTTTGATTCTTCTTCAATGCCTTTCATCTTACCCCAGACATGCTCAATAATGTTTATGTGTGGTGACTGGGCTGGCCAATCCTGGAGCACCTTGACCCTCTTTTCTTTCAGGAACTTTGATGTGAAGGCTAAAGTATGAGAAGGAGTGCTGTCCTGCTGAAGAATTTGCCCTCTCCTGCAGATGTGGTTTGTAATGTAATGGGCAGCACAAATGTCTTGAAACCCAAGGCTTTTGGTGTTGCCATCCACTGTGCAGATAACTCGCACACTCCCACAGTGAATGTAATCCCAAACCAGGATTTTTTTCTTCACCAAACTTGACTGATTTCTGTAGGAATCTTGGGTCCATGCGGGTTCCAGTAGGTCTTTTGCAGTATTTGTGATGATTAAGATGCATTCAAAAGATGATTTATCATAAAAATCTACCTTCTGATGCTTTTTCAAATAATCAACTTGAAGTCAGGTTATTATTTGTTGCTTTTACAACTGGGATCGACCAAAATACTTTTGTCAGGTGTATACTAATATACAAAAGGTGCCATTCACACAACTACTTAACAGACTGCGCAAATGGAGAAACAAGGGAATAAGTGAAATGGTCTGACCATGGAGGCTTCACCTGCACTCGAGAAGCAAATGCTCACACAGACGCCCTTTTAAAATGCTGATTATCCACGCGCTCCTGATAATGAGTTGCACAGGTGTATGCAATGAACCTATGTGCAGACGAGGTGTATCCTGCCATTCAATGTGTCATCCCGTATTTCTAATGAAACCCGTTACATTCATCAGAATCATTTAAAATGCTTATTAATCTATTACTAAATAATAGGGTATATTTGACATATTGGGCAACTAAAGAACAATAACAGCCTGTTTACGTTCATTAGATATAATGGAAATGACGTTTTTAGTCAGTGAAAGTCAGGGAATGTAATGGTTTAAGCCTGCGCGTCTCTTTCACTTCTCCGTTCACCGTGCTGGAGAGGAACAGACTGCGCAAACGGCGCGCAGAGTAGTCGATTTTGAGTACAGCTCTCATCTGATTGGCTGAAGGGTCACGAGGTCCCTGCGTCTGCCAGGAAGGTCTCAAAAATACACACACTCGTATCCAGGGGGA
>CAIGQQ010028236.1:0-16049 GCA_903798035.1 Danio albolineatus
TCTAAATGGTTTGGAACAAGTGAGTAACCTTGTTCATTTTCATTTTTGGGTGAACTATCCCTTTTCATCACATAAATCTTCATCTCATAGGTACGTCAGAACACAAAAAATCATAACGTATAAAGTGTCGTCTATTTTTCTGCCTTGCGCTTCTGTACATCTGTTCTTCATACTCTTCCACTCCTGATTGAGCTGTCTCTTTGTGGACATGGATGTGTTCTGGACAGATCTCGCTGTGAGCCGAGTGTATTTCTGCCAGCTCGACACACACACAACGAGAGCATGACATCAGGTCTTTGTCATTCAGCAGATCCATTGAAGGATTACAGTGGAGAAATGAGCCCCTGCCTCGAGGAGGAGGCTTATTTCACTCTAACCATATCGCTTTACACTACCCTGCCCTTCTGGAGGTTTGTAGCGTAGTCTAGTGTTGTTGGCATTATGAGTACATCATATTTCATAATGGAGATTTTTAACCCTTGGGCGCCACTTCGGAATACAAAAGAGACCGTGTGTCTGTTTGATAATGTTACATGGCCCTCACACCCAAATACTATAAAAATGGCATAAACACTGAGCAGAAGGGAAAAAAACAGGAAAAGTTTCATTTCAACAATTTAAGTCTTTAAACCTAATGTAAACTTAGTCCACAATGAGCATATAATATTCAACTGCAAATATAATATTTATAATAGTAATATATTCATGAATATAATTGGAGCGTATGAAATCATTTAGCTTTGAATATTAACATTCTAGATTGAAAAAAATTGAATTAAAAAATTAAATCCAAAAAGACAAAAGTAATCTAAAAGTAATCCAAATGTAGCCAAAATACTGCACTTAAAGTAGTTAGATTACTTTACAGATTACAAGTAATCAAGAGGTAATTCAAAAGTAGCAGGAATGCATTACGTAAAGGGACAGTTCCCCCAAAATAAAAATATGCTTACTAGTTATTCTCCCTCAAGTGGTTCCAAACCTTTATACTGTAAGAACACAAAAGATATTCTAAAGAAAGCTGAAAAACTGTAATCACTGACTTCCATTGCAGCAAAAACAAATACTATAGATCGATAGTCATTAGTACTATAGGTCAATAGTTACAGGTTTCCAGGCTTTTGGGTTCAACAGAAGAAAGAAACTCGTTAAGGATTGAAACAAGCGAAGGCTGAGTACGTGATGACAGAATTTTCATTTTTAGGTGAACTATCCCTTTAAAGAGATAGAATAAGTCACAGATTATAATTTTCATGATAAAATTTGTAATCAGATTTCAGTACATTTAGAGGTCATTTAAAAAGTCAGGATATATTACTTAAAGTGTTGTAGAATATGTCACAGATTACAACTTTCATGATATAACTTTTATTCAGTCACAAATTAAAAAGTAAACTAGTAATTTTTAAAAGGTTACATTAAGTAGGGTATTGTAGAGTAAATTAGAGAATCCAGTGTTCATGATGTAATTAGTTAGAGACTACAGTTTAAAAGTAATCTTAACAGAATTGAACATATATTTAATTTTACTTCATAAATCAAATATTATTTAAATGTTTTAACTTGAGTCGATAACTCTAATTTTTTTTTACTTGTAAAATTATTATTTTTTTAAAATCATTTTATATACTTTATATATAATGCATTATTGCTGAAATGTCATGAAAGCCTCAGTGGTTCTGTTGATATTTACAAGAAATATCTTTTTTTAAAGCAGTATGTTAGAAATAAGTGGTTGTTTTGCCAGGCAAGATACTAGGTTTCAAAATCATGTTAAATTGATTATATATTTAAAATAAATAAATAAATAAAAAAGGGACAGAGAGTGAGAGCGAGTTGTTTTCCTACACCACAAATACCGCACTAATGGTGACAGGTCTGACAATGCTTTCTGTCTGCTGAACTCCAGTCTCTGCAACACATTTCCTGCGGAGATCAGTGATCATTCTGCACACATACTGCTGCTTTTGTCTTGTCATTTCCCCAAACAACTGTCCTGTGATTTTTTTGGGGTGAAAAAGCTGTTTGGACATTTTACGCTTCCTCTGCATCCCTAACTGGTGTTTGTATTCGATTACTTGTAAAGGAGTTGATAACATGAGCAGAAGCATGTTTAGACAATTCCAAGTAATAGTCTTGTTTCAGTTTAACTGGGATATTGGCCAACAAGATGTACAAGAAATAAAGCAACATGTAGGGAATCAAGTCTTGTTGCAATGTTTAAACATTTGAGCAGTAAATTTGATTGTTATATATATATATATCTTTCTTATTTCCTGCAGGATGTCCTCATAATACTTAATATATTTCAATGAATTGATTGATTGTTTATAATTATAAATATATCATACTGTTCATGCTCAAAAATGACATTTGATGTTTGCTCAAACTATTTATTTAAAACAAGCTGAAACAACACAATTCTTGAGTTTTTTGGGACAACTTGATTTGTTTTATGCTCAATCACTTAAATCTGTACAAGCGTTATAAAAGTTATTTACTTCATGTTGTCTCACCACAAACCGTGTGGAACCCTGCGTTTTTTAGCAGTACATATTATCTGACAATTTACTTATATACTCATTTACTTTAGAAGTTTAATAACAACTCAAAACATTAAGATCTTCAATTTCAAAATAAAAAAGGAACAAAGTACAAGAAAAAAGCGTCATAAATGCATGTTTACAACTTCATATTCAGATCTTTACTTAAATTATACACAACATTATAAAGGTAGCAGGTTTGTCTTTTAACTAACTGCAATATATCTTTTTTATTATTATTAGATTTATATTAAGGGAAAAACTGTTTACATTTTACTCTTTTTATTCATCGCATGGTTGTAAAATATGGTCCTTGAGATTTACAGTCATGTATTTATTTATGAAATCAGTTTTCATATTTCATGATTATCAGCATTTCTGCAAATGTGAATGAAGTTTTTTTTTTTTAATTAACTTTTTGAAGACCAATCAAAGCGTTTTTGGAATAAATTAAAGGGGAGCAGACATTTTAATATTTATCATTTAAAGGCTTGAATTTAATGAAGTTTAAACTAATTTAATTGTTTAATTATAAATAAACATTTTAATAAATACATACTAAATAACTAGAATATGAAATAACTTTTACTGTACATTTTGATCACAAACATGGTGTTATTTAGTAGTTTTTTAGTAGAAAAGAAGATTAATGGATAAACTGACATTTGATTAGAACTGTTTTTGAGAAATGCATTAAAATTAACATTATAAAGAATGAAATATAAACAGAACTATCTTTATTTAGCAACTCAAGTACACTGCAAAAAACAAAAAAAAAACAAAAAAACAAGTTGACTCCACTCTGATTGTAAGGCAACTTGCTGCAAAGTGTTTTTGAGTTGACTGAACTTTTAACCCAAGTACTGCACTTGACTCGATTTAAGTTGAGTCAACTCAAAGATGCCCTTAAGCTGGTTGTCTTAAAATTAAGTAATTTTTTTTCACAGTGTAGATTCTTATTAGTTGGATTCATATCTGTACTGGAAAACAAAACAAAAATATTGAGAAACAATACTTAACCTTTTTTCATGCAGACGTAATACACTCTAAAAAACGTTGGGTTATTAATGTAACCCAATAGTTGAGTTAAAAATATTTGGTGCTTTGTTGGGTTATTTTAACCTTTTATTGGGTTATTTATTTAATAACTCAACCAGTTGGGTTAGGATTTTTGAATTCAACAGTCAACTGATGTAACTGACACAGAACAGCTATGCGTGCGTGTTGTTTTGCGTTATAAAGTGTATTTAAGCTCTATAACGCAGTAATATTGTTTTTTTTTCTTTATCAAAGTGTCTCTCAACCGTGCCGTGCGTGTTTTTTTTTTATCTGTTTCACCTGGACTCGTAATTAGTGATGATGCAGACGCGCGCTTCATAGCCGGTCTATCTGCGGTCTATCTCCGGTCTATCTGCGGATAGAAACGCTTTCTCTTCCTCCCGGGTTTATTGTTGGAGAAACTACAGTTGTTTGGAGAAACTAACACACATATTTGACATTTTCGGCCGTCATTCTTGCCTCTAAGACCCAGCGGAGACAATCAACCCGGAGTCGCGTCTTTTGCTTAAGGTATGTTGTTTTTTTATTAAAAACATTGTCCTTTCGCTAGGAAACTATATTGTAACATCTAAATGCTAATATAGTCACATAAATATGATACATTTTATTCAGGAAGTTGCTGGTTTTCCCAAGAAGTACGGAATCGGAGCATTATATTATTGGTTATTACTCGCCGCTAGAGGGCGCTAAATGGATCGCAACGTTTCATTCTGTAGCCAAGAAGAAGAGCAGAGCAGAAGCTTGCTATGTCATATTATATCAGAAGAGGATTCGTTGTCCATTTCAAGGTACTTGATTATTAACTAATGACAGTTAAATGTTATTATTACTGTTTGTCTGTACTGTATTAAAGGCCCTGAAAATTGCATTTTTCCCACATCTACAGGATTGGAAACCACACCCTGATAATGTTAGATGCTAATAGAAATGTTTTATCAGTTAAATATGTTAAATATGTCATACAACAATTAAATATAAGCATATATATATATATATATATATATATATATATAATTGTAACATCTGTTAGCTTTGTATAATAATAATACAAGCCCTTAAACATGCATTGTCCTTGCACCGTTTTCAATTCAGGTGAGATTTTAGTGATGCTGTGACCACTGAACTAACAAATGTTGTCTGCCAGCTCACGTTAATTTGGGGTTCAATCTTTTCTTTTTGTTTGTTCACTGTAGGTTGCGCTGGACTGAGCGAGCTTTGGACCTCCTTGATGATCTTGTTGAGAGGTGAGAAAACAACAGCTCTGTATTTTATAATATTAACATGATGTAAAAAATGCACCGATACACACACTTAAGCAATATTGTGTATTGTAAAGGTGTCTTTACGTCACCATATTTCTTAAAATCAAATTATACATTTGTAATTCTTCTGTAAATGTATGTATACATCTTTGAACAGCACTGGTGGTGTGTAAAGACACAAATGCCTCTTTCAGAAGTGCTTCTGTGCCTTATTTGAGTGTGAATTTGGTATTAGACTCTGTATCAGGCATGAGGCCACAGGTAAGTACAGATGACTGATAGAGTCTAAGCACAGTTCAGAAATTTCAGAACTCCTGGAACAGTTGACCAAATAAATTAAGATATTACCGACATTAAACTTTTTTTATTAATCATTGCGTTATGACAGTTTACTGACAGGTTTCAGTTATTCCAGTAGAAATCTGTGATCAGGAGTTTCTCTGTTTTGCAAGTTTCTGGGCATGTGAATTAAGCACACTGATGAACATCAGTGCACAATTGACCATGTAAAATGGACCTTATTTGCCCACCAAATTTGCAAATGTGATGCACCTTAAGATCTCTTGAGCACCTTAAGACTAATCCTGCAGCTAAAAGTGCACATTTTCATAGTTTTTTTTCTCTCTCTCTCTGTCTGTTTAAGAGACCCCTGGAGATAACCACTTGCAGCCTTCCAGTTATCATTTCTCCATTGCTAAACTGGGTAAGTACACGATTTTTGTTGTTGTTTGGTCCTGCATACATGTGCAAATTTACAATTAAAAATTTCTTTTTAAGGTTGAAGCAAACATAATTTGGTAAATGGAGGAGTAGGAGCAGCAGAGGCGAATCCATCATGTCCTGGAGCTGGGTCAGTTGGCATTGCTGTGTGGAGTTTGCATGTCCCCCACAGTCCAAACACATTCAGTATAGGTCAATTTAATAAACTAAATTGACCGTAGTGTACGAGTGTGAATGAGTGTATGGGTGTTTCCCACTGTGGACCAAGAATGGTTTAGTTACCTATATTGTTCAAAATATCATGTTTTTTGTTCACCTGAGGAGAGATTTAGAACAAAGGGAGGGTGAATTAATGATGACAGAATTTCCATTTTTGTGTAAAATATCCCTTTTAATAAATGCAGTGTACTGTTTGTGTGGCATGGATTTAAGTGCTGTTTTTGTTTATTTATTTTTAGATTGCTGAGGACGGGTATTTTATACCCACACACCAAAGATAAAGTTTTGGGTAGGTGCATCACTGCGGATTCTCTCATATTGCAAAAAAGAGAAGAGAACCTTGGATCTACCAGTTCAAGCAAACATTTCATCTGGTGAGAATCCTGTATAACAGCTCTGTTTTAATCCCAATTTGTAGCATTTCACCTTTGATATAAGAGGCTTGTTTTGAGTTTAATTATTGTGTTTTTTTCTGTTTTACATAAAGACAGCGATGGAGATCCCGCTTTGGAGATGGTGCTTTAACAACTCTGCCAGCTATCCTTTCTCCGCTGCCATACAGATTGTGCGACCCTCATACCAGGAGGCAGAACAAGAATTTGTTGATTTGCAACCTCTGGGTGCAATATTTATGACAATAAAATTTGGACATTATCTAATTCATGTGTGTATACTTGTATTTAGAGGAGGAGCAACAGAGACAAAACCCTTTCGTCCTGCTGCTTGGGGATGATCTAAACTGCTCTCAGCTGGTTGTTATTGTGGGAGGAGTGGCACTAAATTCATGGATTTAAATAAAGTATTGCCAATGTATTAAAAGCTGTGTTTTTGTATTTACATATAAAGATGATAACTACTATTATAATAATAAAATAATAATAGTTTATTATTATTATATAGTGTTTAAGCCACTTGTCAAAATAACCCAACAAATTAGTTATTTTTGTAACCCAAATAGTTGGGTTAACCTTAATAACCCAATGGATTGGGTTAAAATAACTCAACAGAAGGTCGGTGCCAAAATAACCCATCTATGGGTTATCTGTTGGGTTATTATTAACCCATCTATTTTAAGTGAGTAGGATAAGGCTGGGGTTATGAGCTCAAAAATGCTGATATAATATAATATATAATATAGATTATGCTACATAATATAATTACATAAATAAATTTTTACAATAATTATATGTTATTATAAATTCTAAATGCATTTTGCATTGTATTAAAAACACTTCTTCCAAATCATCCAATCCAAGGTGAGCATAAAACTAAATAAAAGTCACTACAGCAAAGTTCCCCTTAAAAACATGTTTTTCTCATAAACAAGCTCTTTTCTTTCTCGGAGTTCCCGAGTAGTCAGTTACACAAGTGAAATTCTTACAGAATACATACTGAAACTCATAAATAATCCATGTTCATTTGCCAAACATTTGTGCAATTACTTTCCCCCTCTTTAAATGCCTCCCAAAAGACTCTTGGAGAGCCTACAAATACGTTCATCCGCACAACATCAAACTGCCATGCAAGAAATTCCACCTTCACCAGCGGAATTTCAACAAGATGGATCTAATCTGTCTTAATCCCCTCTGAACTCCAATTACAATTTCCTTGATCTACACTTGACCTACTACTCCTATGCCTGGCATCTCAAGACCCACGACCTTAACTTAGTTAATTGGGCCATTTTACCAACTCGACGAACAAGAAAACCTCAATCCAAAACAGCTTTCCCTCATCCACGACAACGTCAGTCAGCATCAGCATAATGTAACTGAATCTGTTTAATGGTTAATGACTTCAAAACGTGTCCGACTGGAGGGGCTAACAGCAGAGCATATAAGCTAATTCTTTTTCCGCTTTCTTATATACGAACACAAAACTGTACAAACAAACAGCACACAGGACTCCATGCAGCCATGAACAGCATATCCAGGTAAATATTGAGAGCTCTTCCCAGAAAGTCCTTGAAAGGCTGCTGGTTACTGTTTGCTGTCACCACAGAGAAACCGGACCAGACACATGTACTGCTGAAAGCGTACTTGAAACGTTCAGGAAAAAAAAAAGCTTAAGAAGAGGTTGAGCATAAGAAACTTAGTAATGAGCTTAAATACTGAACTGTTACTTTATATTATTTATGAATGGCATTTAATGTATGTTTTAATGTTTAGTACTAACAATTATTTATTTATTTGTCATATCAGAATCATTAAATATTAGATCTATTTTATATATATGTTTTAAATAAAAAAATGTACAGTTAAAGATGAAAGGGGGTTTTCAAGCATCAAAACAATACAAATGTGATACAGTTTTAAATTGTGTACATTGCATTTGAATGCTGTTTCATTTAATTTTTTGAGAGGAAAAATTTGAGAAAATATGAATTATAGAAGATGCTAACAGCAGTTTTAATAGAAAAGAATAAAAAATAAAATCAAGCCAGGCTTATTTAGAGCAAAAATCATTTTATGACTTGTTAAAACAACTTTTTTTAAAAAATCAGAATCCAAATGTTTTTGTTTTGAGCTTGTTTAAAAATCTACAGTGCAGCCCAAAATACTGCTTAATCATAATTTTTTATTTTTATAATTCCCTTACTTTATATCATTAGGATTACCTCATTTGTCAGTAAGTGTTTACTCATTTAATATATAGTAAAATGTGTATGACCTCTTATTATTTGATATACTTTGATACGTAGAAGTCAGAAATAAATTCTGTTGTTTAACTTTTGTATAGCTATATTGATTATACTTAGTGATGATGGAACATTATTCTACTGATATTTTCACACATAAATATTTAAAACATTAAAGCAGAATGACACAAAATGACATTCATCTACCACAAACAATAATGCCAAAACATCTAGTTTTAAAACTTATTTTCTAAACACAGTAGCTACTTTATACATTAAACTACAAAAGTCAATAAGGAAGCAAGGAACTGTGAAAAGCATTCAGCATTTCACATATATTTCAAATATAAGAACACTAAATAATAATGATAAACTGTTTAAAAGTTATGAGCGGGCCGTGATGAACAAAGCTGGCTTTTTGCCTGAATTTTCAGTTTCAGTTAAAGCACACATAAATTGTTTGAAGTGTCAACACAGTAGCACAGACAAAACATAAATACATCATTAAATGAAGAAGACAAAAAAAACTCCAGACTGCCTAAGTTCATGTCCATTCAAACAATACACTTTACTCTCTTTTTACATCAAAACAAAAGGCAGCAGTGCACACTTACCAGGCTTTAGTACCACAAAAGCAGTAAAGCATCCTTCTTTATCAGTCTATTCCATGTAAGGTGTAGAAATAACTGCAGTCTAGACCCGGCAGAAAACTTGCCGCTAAAGACGGGAATCGACCTTCCCCCTTCCCGCGAGGCGATCCTTCAGCCCCCCTCCCTCAACCTCATCCATGAGAGGAATCGCTTTAAGTGCCTGTCAGGCAGAAAACCGGCTTCGGCTTTTGTGCAGCTGTAACGTTTCTCCAATCAGATTGCCTCTTTCTTCACCACATGACTCCAAGCAAAAAAAAAAAAAAAAAGCTAGTGAAGAGCTGAAAAAGATAGAGAGCATAATCCCGTCTGCAGGGTCGTGTAACAGAGGAGCAGGTTGGAGTTTTCTGTGCTTTTCCGACATAGTTAATGGAGAAAAAAAAAGAGAGTGTGAGCGAATGGGAGGGGGAGGAAACTACGCATAATCCGTTCCCTGCTGAAACTTCCTCCCTCACGCTCATTCTCTGGAGCTGCTGGCCCTTTCTGAGCACTGGAATGCAGAGGCCAGGCTTCAAGAGGCCCCGTCAGACGAGCCCGATTCACTCGCTCACTCTCTGACCTCCAGATTAACACTAACACGTGTGTTTGTGTGTGTGTGTGTGTGCACGCGCAGTTCAGCTGAGAGATTTTACACATTTTAGAATCAGTCTAGGTGAGACACTGCTGATAATTTTTCTTTCCTGCACCTGTAAAAAGCTGTAAGTTAAACTTTACTTTAAAAAGTGAGTAAACCTGTTACTTTTAAAGCGATTAGTTGGCTTTACTTTAAAAAGATGAGTTAACCTGTTGCTTTTAAACAGATTAGTTGACTTTACTTTTTTAAAAAGTGAATTAACCAGTTGCTTTTAAAGCAATTAGTTGACTTTTTCAAAGTGAGTGAACCTGTTGCTTTCTGAAGCAATTAGTTGACTTTAATATTTTTTTAAAGTGAGTAAACTAGTTGCTTTTAAAGTAATTCGTTTTTTACTCTTTAAAAACTTAAACCAGTTGCTTTTAAAGCGATTAGTTGACTTTACTTTTTAAAGAAGTTAATTAACCTGTTGCTTTTAAAGTGATTAGTTGACTTTACATTAAAAGATGAGTTGTTGCTTTTAAAGCGATTCGTTGGTTTTACTTTAAAGAGGTTAGTTAATCTGTTGCTTTTAAAGCAATTAGTCGACTTTACTTTAAAAAGATGAGTTAACCTGTTGATTTTAAAGCAATAGTTGACTCTAGTTTTTAATAAAATGAGTAACTAGTTGCTTCTAAAGTAATTAGTTTCTGTACTTTTTAAAAAGGCAACTAAAACAGTTGCTTTTAAAGCGATTAGTTGACTTTGCTTATTAAAGAAATGACTTAACCAGTTGGTTTTAAAGTGGTTTTACTTTAAAGAGGTGAGTTAGCCTGTTGCCTTTAAAGTAATTAATTGAAATTACTTTAAAAAGATGAGTTAACCTGTTGCTTTTAAACTGATTAGTTGACTTTACTTTTTTAAACGACTAAACCAGTTGCCTTTAAAGCGATTAGTTGACTTTTTTAAAGTGAGTGAACCTATTGCTTTTAAAGCATTTACTTTCTTAAAAGTGAGCAAACCAGTTGCTTTTAAAGCGATTAGTTGACTTTTCTTTTTAAAAAAGCAACTAAACCAGTTCCTTTAAAAAAGCGATTACTTGACTTTTCTTTTTAAGAGTAACTGTGGTTGCTTTTAAAGTTAAATTTAATTAAAAATGTAAACCCATTGATTTTAAAACGATTAGCTGATTTTGCTTTAAAAAAAAGAATAAACTTGTTATTATTAAGTAAATTAACATAAGCATAATGATAAAACGTAACTTAAGAACTTAACAGTTCTAATTTGACAGACAAATTTACACGTTTTTAAGTAAATAACTAATTGGTTTTAAATGTTTATTTAGTCATACTTTATCAATTTGGGTTGGTATGGTTTTACTGTAGTTACAAAAGTTTCTTTTTCTTCTTTACTAAGTCATAAATCTCCACTTTAGCAGGCAGCACTTACTGTACATATACAGACTTTTATTCATATCAGTGTTTTGAAGCTTTACAAAAAGGGATCTTTTTATACATAATTTGCCTCATATTAAGCAGCATTTTATTCTACAATTTTTTGTAAATGTATTTTCCTTATGGCTGATCAGTGTTTTTTGAATTATGGAGTGATTTATGAGATACTCAAAGTCCACAGTTAAAAACCTTTGACAATATTCAATTTTCACCCTTTAAAACAAGAACGTACATACAGGTGAGCGGTGCTTATTTCACTTTTGTTTTTAGCCTCTACTGGTAGTGATATTTTTTTTAAACATTGTCTTATGTAAGTTTTTATGATGAAATAACATTTTTAATAATGTTATTAAAATTATAAAATGTCGTGTACTGCTGTGATGGCAAAGATACATTTTTAGACTCATTACTAAACTCTTCAGCATCACATGATCCTTCAGAAATCCTTTTAATATGCTGGTTTGGTGCTCAAGAAACATTTCTTTAATTAATATAAATGTTTATATTGTGATTTGTATTTTAAGATGAAACTCTGAGAAGACTACCCTACATAAAAGTGCAATTCCAATGTTAAAAATAAACCTTTTTTTCATAGGAAACTCTTTTCTTTATTTTACTAAGCATCTCTTCCATTAATCTGACTTCTATCACATGGCTTCCTCCATACATATCCTTTCATTTAAGTGTATATTTTGGATGTCAAACAAGAAGAGGATCATTTTTCACGTCCAGCTGTTAAGCAGTGAAAATAAGTTACCTAGCCTGGAGGTGGGTTGTGAACCCGTGCAGAGTTTTCCATTCGGTTTCACGCTCGCTCAGTGAACAGAACAGATCAGTGTTTCACCATAAACACAAACTTCATGCTCATATGATCAGGATATGTTTTCTTCTGGCCTTTGCCTTCCTTTCACTGTCTTAAGGCAATCACAAGACACGAACATCCCTCCCAGACAGGTTTTTTTTTTTTTTTTTTACCAAAGGAAAACTGTTTCTAGCAATGCCGCTTCAACTAATACTTTCACTTCGAGTCAAAAGTGGGAAGCGCACTACCAGTCAAAATAGTGTTTGCTCACCAAGGCTGCATTTATTTGATCGAAAATACAGTAATAACTAAAACATTATTATTCTGTTTTCGTATTGAATCTTTTTTTTTTCATTACGGTGATTTAAAGCTGAATTTCATTACTGAATGTCATTACTCCAGTGAAATCCTTCTAATGTGATGATCTGCAGCTCAGGAAACATTCATTATTATCAGGAAATATTGTTTTTATTATTTTGAAGTTTCAAAGATTCCTAAAATTTTATATTTAACATGTTTTCAACACTGACCATTTTAAAAAAATCATTATAAATGATTATATACAAAAATAATAATATTAATAATTAAATCAGCTTATTAATTCAATTCAATTTAATTTACCTTAATTTGTATAGCGCTTTTACAATGTAGATTGTGTCAAAGCAGCTTCACATAGAAGGTTATAGTAAATTGAAACAGTGTCACTCCAGTTATTAATGTTGGAGTTCAGTTCATTGTTGTTTATTATTCAATACTTGTTAGAATGAGTCCTGAATGTGTCATGTGACACTAAGGGACTGGAGTAATGATGCTAAAATATAGCGTTAAATCATAGCAATAAATAAAGCATAAAAAAAAATCTAACTGATCCCATACTTTAGATTGGTAGTGCGCAGAACTGTGTTGGTCTTCGAGCACAATCGACTGCTCCAGACCACACACTCTTTCCGGTGCAGCTCGCAACTCAAATTAGAATCAACCTTGTCTTCGCTGTGCCCTTTTCCAGAATTATTCTTGAGACTAATCAGGCCCTGGGGATCCAGACCACAGCACTGAAGGCCTAGAATAGGGTCTATTAGACGACCATTTGGACTCAAGCCAACACAGCACACACATGACAAGTGGACTAAGTGTTTGCTCCACCCGAGAGGCCCTTTTTCATTATGACAGAACTGACTGACCTCATGTCTGAAACTCTTAAAGAAAAAAAAAAGTCAAAGAGTTAACAGACAAGTAAGCAAACAGTGAATAAACACCTAAGCAGCTGGAAAGAGCAGCATTTAGCATACATTATGACATCACCTCTTCCTTGGTAAAGTTTGAAATGTGTTTTCTTTAATATTAACACAACATTTTTAAATTAGCACCTAGATGGATGCCATTCCACTAACTATTTACCCTGTCACTATGATTAAATAGCCATTTTATTGCAGTTATGTAATCAAACTACAATTAACCCAGGCTTATTGGAAATACTAGCCTGCTCTCCTGAGGAAACGTAACTATTTTATGTTTTGTCAGTTTAGTGGCTAAGTCGGAGGAATTCGTACAAGTTTAGTCGTATGAAAATGTATGATTTTTAAAAGGAGGTGTGGCACCCAGGGCGACACGGTGGCGCAGTAGGTAGTGCTGTCGCCTCACAGCAAGAAGGTCGCTGGTTTGAGCCTCGGCTGGGTCTGTTGGCATTTCTGTGTGGAGTTTGCATGTTCTCCCCGTGTTCACACGTGGGTTTCCTCCGGGTGCTCCGGTTTCTCTCACAAGTCCAAAGACATGCGATACAGGTGAATTGGGTAAGCTAAATTGTCCGTAGTGTATGGGTGTGAATTTCCTGATGATGGGTTGCGGCTGGAAGGGCATCCGCTGTGTAAAACAAATGCTGGATAAGTTGGCGGTTCATTCCGCTGTGGTGAACCCGGATTAATAAAGGGACTAAGCCGACAAGAAGATGAATGAATGAAAAAGGTGTGGCACCCAACCCTGCCCCTAAACCCAACCGTCATTGGGGGATAGCCAAATCAGACTAAATTCTATATATGAGATTGAATGAATTCATATAAATTAGCCACTAAATCAAAAAAAGTTTCATTTCGTTGCATTTTCTTTTTTTCTTTTTTTTTGCACATCTGAAATGTTACTTAGAAATGTTTCTCAACCATGTTCCTGGAGGACCACCAGCTCTGCAAATACTTTATGTCTCCTTAACAGGGGTGTCAAAATTTACTGTTTCTCTGGTGCACTGCGATGCAGACGCGGACAATTCGGTTCAGTAATAGATCATAACTGGTTATTATGTGCTGACGTCATTTATGTCATATGAGCTATATTGCAGTTGCTTTCTTTATCGAGGGAGGTGAGCGCGAGTAATTAAAATACTCTAACTACGTTTTTAAAAAAAACATGGAAAATCTGCACAATTCACTGCGTGTGTGTTTGCTGGACAGTCTTTCACTGACACTGAAGTTGTTTCAGCAGAAGCTCCTATTTCACTATATGGAGAAACTGAAAGCAAACTCAATTTCTCTCTCTCTTTTCTCTCTCTCGCTTTCTCTCAGTGGCTCATTTAACCTAAGGTACGGTACTTTTCCTCTCTTCTCGGGTGTTACAGCGATACTTTTAGATGAAGACACGAGCATGTGTCTGCAGAGCGAGTTTTCCCATCTGCGTCTATGGATCAGCTATGATCGTCACTGCCGTTTATTAGTGTCACTAATCAGTGAACAGTGCCAAATGCAGCCCTTTCTGTTGAGCGCGTGACCAATCAGAGTAGTGTAAGAACTCGCTCGACAAAGCTCAGGATGTTTACATTTGTTTATTTGCTATAAATGCTCATGTTGTTCTGTGCGTGAACCTGAGTTTTTAAAGGTACAGTTGATATATCTGACTGTATTAAAGGACAAAATTGTATTACAAATAACATATTAATATAAATATACAAGAATTATTTGCTGTGAAGTAAAATATAAAACTGTGTATTGAAAGCATCGTCAATGCACCGTGATGCACCGAGATATCGAATTGAACCAAATTGATGGCATGATAACCGTAACCGAACTGTGAGACCAGTGTAGGTTTACACCTCTACTCCTTAACTAAACACACCTGACTTAGATCATCAGCTCATTAGCAAAGACTGAAAGACCTGTAAAGGGTGTGACAGGCAAAGGAGACACCCAAAACAGGCTGTGCTGGTGGTCTTCTAGGAATGTGGTTGAGAAACACTGGCTACCTTTTGTTATACGTGTCAGTACTCAGTACTCATGCTTTTTGTCCACGTCCACAAGATACAGATAACCTTCCTAACGACTGAGCTAAACCAAACAAAAAGTGTTGTCAAGAGCAAATGTAAAAGAAAGTCCATCCTCATCCCTTTTGTGATCCCATGCTGCACTGGAATCAAACACGAGTGCTCTACATCACAAGTACAACACAAAGTACACAAGTACAAAGTGATCTACTGTCCACACCAGAAAAGTTGTGCATATGGACAAGTGAGTCAAACATACAGAAGGTGGCTGTAAATCAGACACCGTTAAATTGTTTTGTGGTGTTTATTTGCTGTTGTGGGAAGACCTGCCCAAAAATAATCCTTTATTCTTTGATAATATGTCCTTATAAATCTCATTAGTGTGAAGTCAACTGTATGTTGCAGTCAATTTCACAAAACTGAGGCACATATTTCCAATGAGCCGATGTTGGTTGTTTCAGACAACAAAAATTGCAATTGCTTTAATAAATAGAGAGAAACATAAACTAAAATACAGAGGTACCTTCCAAAATCGCATGCATTTTACTTTCACTTTCAAATTTGTGAGAGTGAGAGACTGCATGTGTAAATGGCATTTGCAAAGCATCTCTTTGTTAAAAACTGTAGTTAAAAACATCAAAACACTAGCTATTTTCTCTGCAATGGGTTATCGGCATATTCATTTTGTTTGTCTGTGCCACGTGTGGCTACTGCATGTTGTTTTTTGGTTTTAGACCTGTTTTTCTAACATTTACAGAATACAATATATTATATAAATATATAAAATATTTAAAGGTGCAAAGTGACAAATTACAAAACAGTCAATTAATTTAATAATTGTTCTTTAATAATTAAAAATCACGACGAAGCTCCCATGCAAAAATCTGATATTGCAACTGTGTAAGCAAATG
>CAIGQQ010028239.1:0-12719 GCA_903798035.1 Danio albolineatus
CAGCATAGACCAGCATTGCTGGTCACCAGCAAGACCAGCATATGTTGTGTTTTGGTGCTGGTATGCTGGTGACCAGCAAGGGATGCTGGTATGCTGGTGACCAGCAAGGGATGCTGGTGCTGGTATGCTGGTGACCAGCATGGGATGCTGGTTCTATCCCTGCTGAAAAAAACAGCTAAAACCAGTCTAAGCTGGTCAGGCTGGTTTTAGCTGGTCATCCAAGCTGGTTTTAGCTGGTTTTCCAGGCTGGTCATAGCTGGTTTTTAGAGGGGTTTTGGCCACTTTTTAGCTGGTCTTAGCTGGTTTTAGCTGGTCTTAGCTGGTCAGGCTGGCTGGTCTTAGCTGGTGTTAGCTGGTCAAGCTGGCTGGTTTTAGCTGGTCAAGCTGGTCTTAGCTGGTTTTAGCTGGTCTTAGCTGGTTTTGGCTGGTCAGGCTGGCTGGTCATAGCTTCTGCCCCAAATTTTCTTTTCAGTGGTGAAAAACATGTAAATAAATCTTCAGGACCACAAGCAACCATTCAAACAATTTTTTTTATTTGATCTCACAGCCTAAATTATTTACAAAAATACTATATTAATTAACATGCTATTAACAATTTCAATGTGAACAATTTCCTATTACACATTTTAATTTTTCTTTTCTTTTTTAATGATCTTTTTTGGGATATATAATACCCCATCTGGTTTTCCCTCTTTTCTCACTCTCTTCTTTCGGGTTCCTTTTGTTTCAGCCAGTCCCTGAAACAGACTTTAAAAAGAAGAAAATTAGATTATTTATGGATTTACAACTGTAGGCATTCAATTGTTTGCCAAAATAATTGGCAAACTAGTATTTTCACCAGCCAAAATGGTTAAGTTAGTTATTTCTATCTTTTGCTATAGTGTTTCAGTAGGTAATAACAACTTTCATTTCCAAACATTGATTTTGCTAATTT
Source organism: Danio albolineatus (assembly GCA_903798035.1). Lineage (NCBI taxonomy): Eukaryota > Metazoa > Chordata > Actinopteri > Cypriniformes > Danionidae > Danio > Danio albolineatus. The sequence continues at coordinate 935 of CAIGQQ010028239.1, forward strand.
AATTAGCTATTAATTGTAATAACCCAGTGAGATTTTTGGAAACAAATTTGGCGAGGAGTGTTTGAGCAGTCAGTGCTCCGTACAGAGATCTGATCTTAAATAATAAACTTACACTTTCAAGTTCACTGAAATGAATCTAGTAGATTTTCTCAATTAGAAACAGATCAGACAACAAAATACATTACACGTTTTTAAAAGGATTTAACTCTCAATTTAGCAAATACACACAATGTACTTACAATAGAATTGTCTTTACAAAGTAATTTTCTTATAAACAATTTCTCAATTTTTACAAAGTAAAAGTAATCTAAACAAATATATAAAAATAACTAAACACTAACACAGGCTCTTGGAAAAAAATGACACCAGAACTTGGAGAATGATCAAATCTGATCTCAACATCTTTATTTCAATGCATTTTAAGGTGAGCGTACTCTTGCACTAAATACTTGCTAAAATGTTCATTAACAATTTCTGCCTTGCAATGCCTTCCTCAATTACAAGGGTCGCATCGCTAGAGTCACACTGAAAGGGGTCTCTCACATTCCACCACTGTGATGATTCCAGGAGTCATCCCCTTTCTCAGCTCTTCTTCACAATCTGTGTGCTGTATGAAAAAAAATGGTAAACAGCTAGATATTTTACGTACAAAACACTAAAGATCTGTAAAACACAACTTAAGTAGACTAAATCTTATTTACCTAAAAATCATTACTTGCGTGATGGTAGTGCTTCAGCTTTTAGTGTCATATGACAATTTGTTGATTGGTTGTAGTGAAATGTAGTGTAACTTGGAGTCAAATTCCCCACACTGCTTGAAGTAATTATATGAAGGAAAAAACAATAAAGTCAAATCAAAACCTGTTTAATAGTGTACATAATCAAGATCTTTGAAATATAAATTTACTAATTAGTTTTTTCTGAAATTATTTGTCTACTGTTTGCATAGGACAGGACATATTAGGTAAAACCTCACCTGTTGCAAGTCAGTCTTTTTTCTGGAAATGTGCTATAACATTTAGAATGACAAAATTGCATGTAGGTGAATTGTTGTAAATCATTTTCTTAAACATTTGCTTACTGTTTGCATATGATGAGATATATTTGGTAAAATCTCACCTGTTGCAAGTCAGTCTTTCTCTGGGAATGTGCTGCAACATTTTCGAATGACAACATTTCATTTAGGTGAATTTTTATAAAAATTTGGTCATAAATATTTGTCTACTGTACATTTAGAAATATAAAAAAAACTGGTAAAATCTCACCTTTATGTCAGTCTGTCCTCTGGGAATATACTACAACCTATAGAATGAAAAAAAGTAAATTTAAATCAATGTTTAATACTGTTAAATTACTCTCAAATATTGTATACTGTATTTAAATGGGAGATTGTAAAACCTATAAAAAGTACCTTTAAGTAAAAGTAGAAAAGTACTTTTCGTTATAAATATATCTTTACTAAGCATTATAAATGTGGCCAAACCCCTCATGTATAAGAAAAAGTCTAATCTGCTCTAGAAACATTTTACTGTCATTTTACTTGTTATAACACAAATTTGAAAGAGCATTACTTACCAAATGTGATGATTGAAAAATCTGGTGAAAAATATCCAATGTGTCTGACTTCTGGTTTTTAATTGGCAGTTGGCAAACTGACATAATTGTGCATACTCTGTTACCTGCTGCATTGGAAGTATGGTGCACAACTTAAAGGATGCAGAGTTTTCCAGAAGAAAAAATATTATCAGCCCTGGAACTGTTGAAACATATAGTGGCTGTTTTTTTTACCCCTGTACTCTTCAGTACAGTAGAGGATGAGTAAATGGCATAATTTTATTTTTTATGTGAACTACCGCTTTAATGCTTCTTTAAGTAAAGGTAAAGTTAAATATTATTACTGAAGATATTGTTAAAAATAGCTGGAAACGTGGAATACAGATAACAAGAGACAACAATTCATATGAATAAATTAAACTAATTACGAAGTTGTAGAAATAGGAAAGAAGAGGTCTTTTTACAAGTTACAAGGATAAGATTTGGACTCAGATATTTAAAGGAAGTAATGTGTTTTTGACATGCAAAAAGAGCTTGGTTTTCCTCTGACCCCCAAAATTAAATATTCTGTAAGGTATAGGATCTGATTTTGAGCTGAAACCTCAGACACATTTTAGGAACGCCAAAGACTTATTTTATATCTTGTAAAAAAGGTTCATATTAGGAACCCTTTAAAGGGATAGTTGATGCAGAGATGAAAATAGCCTCACCATTTACTCTCCCTCGTGTGGTTTTAAACCTTTATGAGTTTCTTGATTCTGTTGAACACAAAAGAAGATCTTGTGAAAAACCATTACTTTGTGTTCCAGAAGAAAGGAAATGTTTAAAACCACATGACAGAGAGTAAATAGTAAGATCATTTTCATTTGTGGGTGAAACTTCCAATTCATGCTTGTCGCTTTGTGCCTTCAAACTAAAGTTAACTCTTTTTTCTTTTTAAGACCTGATGGTGCTGAAAGAAGAGACTCATCAACTGAATGAAATGGAAGAGAAACAGCAGTTTGAGAAACCCCAAGAAATAACGACTGATGAAAAACCCACACTGACTAAAAAGACTTCATCACGCGGAAGACCTCGGAAATCCAAATCTAGGTGTAATTTCAGCTGTAAACAGTGTAGAAAGAGTTTCAGTCAAAAGTCAATCCTTGATGTTCACATGAGAGTTCACACAGGGGAGAAACCTTACACCTGCGAACAGTGTGGAAAGAGTTTTGGTTATATATCAGGCTTTAAAACCCACATGAGAGTTCACACTGGAGAGAGGCCGTACACATGCCAACAGTGTGGAAAAAACTTCTATAAAACAGGACACTTGGCAGTGCACATGAGAATTCACACTGGAGAGAGACAGAACACATGCCAACACTGTGGAAAAAGCTTCTATGATGCAAGAAACTTTGCAGCGCACATGAGAATTCACACTGGGCAGAGGAAGCACACATGCCAACAGTGTGGAAAAAGCTTCTATACTACAGGACACTTGGCAGCGCACATGAGAATTCACACTGGGGAAAAGCCTTACTCTTGCCCTCAGTGTGGAAAGAGTTTTAAGCACAATAGCACCCTTGAAGTCCACAGTAGAACTCACACTGGAGAGAGAAGTTTTACTTGCACAAAGTGTGGGAAAAGTTTTTCTCAAAAACAAGACCTTGACATCCACATGAGGATTCACACTGGAGAGAAACCTTACACATGTACAGAGTGTGGTAAAAGTTTCAGATGTAAAAGCTCACTCAAACTCCACATGATAAGTCACACCGGAGAGAAGCCGTTTGTATTGTCTCAATGTGGAAAGAGCTTCACATCCAAAGCTAGCCTCATGAACCACATAGATGGTCACACTGGAACCATAGTGTTGACATGTGATCAGTGTGGAAAGAGTTTCACACGCAAAGACTACATTAAGCGACACATGATGATTCACTCAGGAGAGGAACGTTTTAGATGCAGTGAGTGTGGAAAGGACTTTAAATATAAAAAAATCCTCAGCACTCACATGAAGCTTCACAATGGAGAGCAGAGTTCTCAAAATTGAGGCCTTGTCCACACAAACACGGGTATATTCAAAACGGCAGCTTGTTCATGCAGTTTGGCTGTTCATCTTCTTCTTCTTCTTCTTTGGATTTTACTGGCGGTTGGCAACCAAACTTGTAGGTGCATTACCGCCACCGACTGGAATGGAGTATGGAACTGGATGAATTACGACTGAAGCTAACGGTAAAAAAAAAAAAATCCTTCCACACGGATATGTTACAGTATATTCTTCAGTTAATAATATCTATATTCTTTTATCTAACTTGGTTTCTTTAACAAATTTAATAATTTCATTATATACCTCAGATGTTTTCCCTAATAACCCTGATAATGTGAAATCATGTTTCCCCTTTTTCATTGAATGAATGAGATCACATCTTTCTTTATTATATTTACTGCAGTGAAGTAATACATGTTCTATTGTTTCTTGTTGATTACAGTGTATACATTGTCCAGTTGGATGTTTCCCTATTTTATGTAAAGTGTGGTTTAGTCCAGTGTGTCCTATTCTCATCCGAGTTATAATACTTCCTTCCCTACAATTTCTGTTCTCCCTTCTTCCAGCACCGACTTGTTTATTTATATTATAAAGATGTCTGCCTGTTTCAACGTTATCCCAGTATACTTGCCATACTGATTGTGCATACTTTCTTATTATAAATTTTGCTTCTGTTTTGCTTAACGGGACTTCTAGATTGATTTCATTAGTTCTAAGAGCTTGTTTTGCCAGAATGTCTGCCTTCTCATTCCCTTCCACACCTACATGAGCCGGAACCCAGATGAAGTGTACAGATTTACCCATAATTTTAATATAATATGTCAAACAGAGTACGTTATTAAGAATATCCATCCTAAATGATGACCTTCCAGATCTAATGCTTTCAAGCGATGACAAACTATCTGACGCAATTACTGCACTATTCACCTCGTTCTCCTTAATCCATAGTAGGGCAATTGATATTGCCAGTAATTCTGTTGTATATACTGATATGTTATTAGTTATTCTTTTCTTAATGTGAGAATCATTACTTTGGATATATACTGCTGCGCCTGTATGACCTGTTTGAGGATCCTTGGATAAATCTGTAAATAAAACTATTGATTCTTTGTAGTGTTTCTCCAAATAATTCTGCACTATATGTTTTGTTGGAAGATTACTATTGTTGTATTTTAATTCCTGTTGTATGCTTAGGTCAACATTTGGTAATGGCACAAACCATGGTGGTATATATGGAATTGGGACTGTTTTACAGTATTGTAGTTGGTCTAATCCAATAACTCTGGCTTTTGCCTCAGCCATCCATCCGAAACTAATGAAATTGGTTTCCTCATGCTCCCAACATTCTAATAACGTACTCTTTGCCGGATGTAATTAATTTTGTCCCTGAATATTAACCCAGTAATTCATCATTAATTTCATTCTTCTAATGCTTAAGGGCATTTCTCCCATTTCGACCTGCATAGATGACACTGGTGATGTCCTAAATGATCCACTGCAGATTCTGAGGGCCTGAGCCTGCAACACATCTAATTTCTTGAGGTTTGATTCTGCTGCCGACATGTAAGCTATACATCCATAATCAAGGACAGACCTCAAGAGGGCCCAGTATATATTTTGCAACGATGACCAACTCGCTCCCCACTCTTGTCCTGACAGGCAACGAAGAACATTAATCACCTTTTTACCTTTATCTATGATTTTATTCAGATGATCCTTCCATGTCAGCTTTTCATCTAACCAAACCCTAAGGAATCGAACAGTTTTTACTTGTTCTAGTGGTTGCCCATACAGTTTTAAAGAGAGTGATGTGGTTTTATGCCGTCTTGAGAAACAAATGACCTGAGTTTTTGCAACAGATAATTTGAACCCTCATTTATTTACCCATTTTTCCACCTCAAATATTGCATTCTGTACTTTGTTTTGCACAAATGACATATTCCGGCCTCTGATCCATAATGCCCCATCATCTGCATATAACGATTTTCCTATATTTTGTTCAACCTGGGAGAAAATGTCATTTATCATTATATTGAACAATAATGGGCTGCACACACTACCTTGAGGAGTTCCGTTCTCCACTGTATATTCATTTGAGTATTCCTTTCCTACCCTAACTTTTATCTTTCTTCCAAAACAGAAATCCATGACCCAGTTATATGTTTTACCAGAAATTCCTGAAGATTTTAATTTAATCAGCAGTCCCTCCTTCCAGAGCACATCGTACGCCTTTTCTATATCAAAAAAGACAGCAATAACGACTTCTTTATTAGTCTGTGCTTTCCTGATATCTGATTCCAAACACAATACTGAGTCCATTGTATTTCTGCCCCTACGAAACCCACTCTGATATGGAGAAAAAAGTTTTTTGTTTTCTAAAAAATAAGTAATTCTGTCCGTTATCATTCTTTCCATAATTTTACATAAGTGAGAAGTCAATGAAATGGGTCTATAACTAGATGGATCTGATGGATTTTTCCCTGGTTTAAATATAGGTACTACTATCGATTGTTTCCATACTAAAGGTAGTTGACCGGTGTCCCAAATTTGATTAAATAGGTTCAATACTGCCTGTGTGTGGCTCAGAGAAAGCTGATTGACTGTCTGTAAGCGCTCAGCGAAAGCTGATTGGCTGCCTGTAGGCGCTTAGCGAAAGCTTATTGGCTGCCTGTTTCTCAATCAGTCTCTTGACAACAGAGGGGAAAGTTTGTGGACTGAAGATGAACTTTTCTTCTTTTTCAGTCTCTTCAGAGAAATATAACATTGTTTCTGTGTAATCCCTGATTGTATAACACCTTCAGTCTAGCCTGGACCTAAAGTTCTTTACATTATTTTATATTTGACTGCACAAATCTTCCCAGTACATGTCAAACAAAGACATTCACTCAATTACTAATAGATCTCAGATTTCTTTACCTGTTTGCGTGAGTTTTTGGAATAATATATTTAAGTGACAGAATGGTTCGAGTTTTACATAAATTCCTCTTATATAATAAAGTTGGTGAAGTCTCTACTCATAACTGCTCTCCACTAAATCACAAACGTGCTCAATCTAATAATATTATTTCCCCAAATGCTCTTTTTCAGTCTGAAGAAATATAAAGTCATTTGCTTTGGGAGTGTACTTAATATGAAGTGTTTTGCGTTGACTTTTCCAGTTCTCCTAAAAATGCTTTTATCCAAACATTTGTTTCCTCTAAAGTTTTATTTTTAGTTACTCTTTGAAACGAGAGTCTTCTTACTATAAATGTATTAATTTATAGCGTTTTCTTGCTACATTCTAAATTTCCTATGGAAAAACAATCCTCGCTATTTAAATAAAAGTATTTTATGTAATATATATAATCAAGGAAGTATGAATGTGCTTGATTTTGATGCTTCCAATACAATTTTGAAGTTGAATTGGATTAAACATTATATTAAACATAAACATGAAATATGGTATTTAATCCCAAACCTTATCTTTAAAAAAGTCGGTGGTATCGAGTTTCTTTTACAGTGTGACTTTGAGATTAATAAACTCCTCATTCAGTTGTCTAATTTTCACAGTCAGGCTCTTTTATATTGGATTTTTCTATACAAACACAATTTTTCTCCCCATAGACAAATAAAATGGAATAATAAAACTTTCAGATATAAGAACAAATCATTTTGTTATAATAACTGGGTTAATAAAGAGATTATAGTAGAGTAATTGATGCAATACCAGCCGGCCTGGCGAGGCTTTTGCAGGGTTACAGTGAAGCAAATAAACTAACAGTTAAAAATGAGATTCTATTAGATGGTGTTGATATCAAAGATAGAAAATATAATAATACATTTCTTATAAGTTTGATTCATTATCCTGCAACTTTTAGACACAAGTACTTCTGGAATAACCCATTTGAGAATATCAACTGGAACTTGGTCTGGACTTACAACAACAAATATTGTGTCACTAATAAAATCAGTGAAATCTGCTTTAAAATTATACATAAAATATATCCAACCAACCAGTTTCTCCAGAGATATAAAGCTGATCTTTCTGAGACGTGTGTTTTTTGGAAAACAGATGTCGAGACTGTTATGCATTTGTTTTTTGATTGTATGTATGTTAAATATTTCTGGCTTGATATTAAATGACTATTTTATATACTGAGTGGTCATACAATTATCATTAAGAAAAGAGATGTCATATTTTATGTAGATAAGAAAAGACATAGATAAGAATCTCCTGTTTATGTTGAATCTTTTGATATTATTAGGCAAGTTTCATACACACACGTGTAAATGGTGGAAGCAGAAGTCTAACATCTTCCATTTCAAGGCTGATTTAAAAATCGATTTTGAAACTCTTAAAGGACTTTCAAGCTGTAAAGCGACCAGAACTGTGAAAATACTTCAAGAGCTAAACTCCTCTTCTCTATGGTAAATGTTATGTATACCTGCTCTTGTTTTTACTTGTTTTTTTTCTTTTTTTCTTTTTGTTATTCTGTTTAAAGATGTTAAGCTAAAATGTGAATATCTTATTGTAAGATTCGTTATGCATTTGATTGGAAATGTTCTGCAAATACAATAAAAAAGTCTGTCCAAACAGCTTAAAAAGTATATATGTGAATATTGTTTAGAGTTTATTGTTTCAGATTTTTTTTTATTGTTACAATATTTGTTACGAAGAAAGTAATTAAATATGTTTGGCATGTTTTAGAATAACAGGGTCAAGTCAGAATCACCAGTTGTAGCTGCAAATAACTAAACATATATAATAATGACTTAGTCCTTTTGTTATACCCTAAACTGTCAATGTTTCCTGGGAGATACAACTCATAAAATCATAAAATCATAAATCAAATATTTAAAAAAGTCTGTTATATGTTTAACTTAGGTCCAGATAATATATTTATAATGATATGAAATTATTTTTCTTGTCATTTTTCACTCCTGACTGTTTAAGGATTAAATATCTGGAATAGGAAGAACACAAAAACAAACAAAAAAAAAGCTTTTATTTTTCAAATAAATGTTCAAGAAAATCAAATGTTGTCTGGGTTTTTGTTTGTCAGGTGTGGCTAAATGTTGCTTGGAACTTTAGAAAGAAGCTTTTTTTTTCTGTCATAATTTTGTTATTTTCAGAATGTAACTTTATATATAATCAATACAACAAAAAGCACATCTCTATATGAACACTTATAACTAGGCTACAGTTAATCTTTATCCAACTATGTGTGTTTTTATCTTTCTAATTAAATGAATCTAAATTAATTTACAATTGGGCTTTTGTATATCTGAAATAGTATGGTGAGTGTATCAGTTGTTTGTATATTTAAACTCACTTTCTGATACATTAATTTAGCTTTTATATTTACCTAAAAAATAAAATAAAAGTATATTTATGAACAGGACATTTACTAATCTGTAAGAGTTGACTTCTAATCTATTATTTGGCCATGTATCTTTTATCCCCTCTACTGGGCACATCAGGAACAACAGGAGAGTAAAACTGTCTGGATCCAAGTCTGCAATAACCTAAAATGATACTTTTAGAAAGATCTTTACACACCGCTAATGTCAGCGATGGTCAGACACTAATGCAGGTCACACTAGTTCATCAACGTCATCGTTTCTCGAACACATTCTTTTTTAGAACGCCACTGACAGCAACGCCACCGCGCCGCCATATTCAGCTGCAGTGCGCGATTTCCGTGAAGCGCTGTAGAAGATAATAATAATAATAATAATAATAATTCTTTTGAGGATTTTGGTCCCTGTAATGCTACCTTTTGAGTATATAAAGAGCAACTTCGATTCAGTTTGACTAACTTCTGTATGTTTGTATGTGTGCTGTAAACAGACGCAACTGAATGGAGGAGCTGCTGTTTTCTCAGATATAAAATATAATAACGCTTATATTTAATAACTGATTATAATTTCATGGTGTTAAAAACTCCAGTTACCTAGAAGTAAGAAAGGTCAAACGTGTCATGTATATTATGGTGTAAAGAGAGATGTATTATCAATAAATGTCTCCTTTATGCTGGAATCCTCTTTTTTCTTACAGTTTTTTAAACAGTTAACAAAAACAGATTATAAAAAGTAAAGAATCACACATTATAGATATACCCCTTTTTTAATAATTAAGATTTATTAAGATATTGAATTATATATATATATATAGCCCAAATATTACATCTATGTAGTATTTCCTTGCTAATAACAAGATCTCCAACCATGTTGCGCTCCATACTCCAATTCAGTAGGTGGCGGAAAACGCACCTTAAAGTTAAAGTTAAACCGCCAGATAAAACTCCAGAAGAAGAAGAAGAACGTCATAAGGCTGCGCCGCTCCTGCTCTGTGATCAACTTTGCTGTGATTGAACTGGAAAAAGGTTTGTTTAAAAGCGTTTACACAGATATAAACCGATTGATGTAAGTTCCGATTGATTAAGTGTTTTAATGAAGGTTTAAACAGCACAATGTCACTCCATTCTGAGTAAACATCACTATATATATGGAGTACTAGTTTAATCTGGTCATTTGTGGCAGTTGTTTCCTGCTCGGACTTCCCTGATTTATGTTAGTTAATTACTCTCATATAAAGAAACTGTTGAAGCAGTGATGTGCGGTGAGGTTTGTGGCTGGTGAGGCACTGACACTTTCAATAGCAAAAGTATATATACACATCCTCCTGATATATTTGCCAACTACTGATTGTGTTTCATATATCATGTCAGCATTGTTTCTATACACATGGCAGGTACATATTGGGCCAAGGAGGAACACCCAGCTGTTTCTCATTCACACACACACACACACACACACACACACACACACAAACAAACAGCACCATTGCATATTCTCTCTCTCTCTCTCAATTCAATAATTGCTTTATTAGCATGACAAATATTACAAATGTATAAATAATACAAAAATATAAATAATATATCATATTATTATTAACTCAATTACAATTACAAATGTATTGCCAAAACATAAATAAAAACACACACACATATTTAATAATAATAAATCTAAAAACCACAGTAAATAGTAGTTTAAAAAAAATATATATATATTTTTATAGCATTATATATATATATATATTATATAAATATATATAATTAAACAGGTGCCACGGTGGCGTAGTGAGTAGCACGGCAAGAAGGTCGCTGGTTCGAGTCCCGGCTGGGTCAGTTGGCATTTCTGTGTGAAGTTTGCATGTTCTCCCCGTGGTTGCCCGTGGCAGCATATAAAAAAATATGCTGGATAAGTTGGCGGTTCATTCCGCTGTGGCGACCCCGGATTAATAAAGGGACTAAGCCGACAAGAAAATGAATGAATGAATAATTAAACAAAAATATAAATAATATATCACATTATTATTCAATATATCATATCTTTCATATATATCATATTAATATTCAATACATCATATCATTCATATATATCATATTATTTATTTATATCAATAAAAATAATAATAGATCAGAAAACACTGTACATTTAACAATCAACATTGTAGGATAAAACCGTAATAAAAATAAAAACAGAAATGATCAGTATATTTACAATAATTCAATTATAATCATTTAGATGTGTGTGTGTGCGTCTCTCTCTCTCTCTCTCATTTACACACACACAGAATTCACACACTGGTCTTACCTTTACAGTAACGTTACTTGTAAAGTCTTGAAATGACTTGAATTAGTTTGAAATGATCGCGTTATCTTCTGTCGCGTCCTTTGAAGCGAGTCCTTTGGCTCCGGCATTGGTCGTCCATTATTTATTCACGTTTTGATTTAAAGTCCAATTTGAGAACTTTTTGAGCTGATATGATATATTTTTGCAGTCAGTCAGAGCAAAACAGACTCCTATTGAACTTTACTGCATAGAAGAAGAGCGACCAAACGTGAGCTCAGGAGCGCCCTCTTCATTGTGGCGAGCTACTGCCTGCCTCACCTCATGTTTTTTCAGATGCGGCTTTATGTCAGATTTTAACACTAAATAAGTGATAGACATACATGGAATATATTACATATTATTAGTATTATTAGTATACATCTTAAGATGGCAGGTGATGATGATGAAAGGTGAAACTCTGCCTCCCCTGACCACACGTCCCTGTGTTGAAGAGAAGTTATTTTGTTTCTGTTCATTGTTTTATTTATTTTAAACAGAACATTTTTATTGTTTTGTTCATTTTAAACAGGATAAAGTGTCCAA
>CAIGQQ010028242.1:0-13622 GCA_903798035.1 Danio albolineatus
ATATTAGGGCTGTCAAAAAATTTATCGTGATTAATCACATCCAAAATAAAAGTTTAACATAATATTTGTGTGTGCTCTGTCTATATTTTTATTATGAATATATAAATACACACATGCATATACTTGATAAAATGTTGGTTTATATTTAGATATATCAAAAATATATGTATATGATACAAATTTTAATTTGAATATGATTTAACTATTTTGATGTAACTTTTTTATATATAGTTTTGGCTTCTATGAATGTGTTTATCACATATACATAATAAATATATATAACACGCACACACATATAGATATATATAGATATATATAGATATATATTTGACCTAATATTAAAGTAAGACCTCAGTTTAATTTGCTAAAGTTCTGTCATCATTTACTCACCTTTCACTTTTCACAAACCTGTTGAGTTTCTTTCTTCTATTGAACACAAAAGAAGTAAACCTGAAACTGTTGACTTCCACAGCAGCTGTTTTTTCTACTATAGGCTTCAATGGTTACATATTTCTAAACTTATTTTGTGTTCAACACAATAAGAAACTCATAAGGGATTGGAACCACTTGAGAGAGAGTAGTGAGTATATTTTTAGTTTGGGGTGAACAATCCCTTTTAGACATCATTAAAGGAACCACAGCTAACCTCTATGTTAATAGAAAAAAGATTTTAATTATTATATCTTCTTAATTTGACTTAGTTTGTACTTTCACTATATTGCGAAATCCTACATACCATCTATTTCCTCAATGTGTGCTTAAGTGAAAACAAAAGTGCAAAAGTGGTCCCAGATTTATGGACCCTACCTTATCTTAAATGCTTCAGGATCCAAATTACTGACCAGCCAACAGGTCACTATTTGCAGGAAATTCCTTCCTTGCTAATTCGAACAGCAGACTTTTGTTTTGCATCTAGAGAAGTGGTTAGGATGGGACATGTATGCTTGATGGCAGTGCTCTTCAGCGTGATTACAACACTCCAGTTCCTTCCGTTCATTTCTTAGATCTTATCAGTTCTAACAAGATGGTCAGGGTGCAAAGTAAAAACTAACACCATTTCAGTTTTTTCCTGTCAGAAAAGAGCCACCATTTAAATGTTTTCGATGTAGTGAGTTGCTTTAACAACCAGACAAAAAAAACTTTGCTTGCGTGAACAAACAAGGATGACATGGTTACATTAAGTCAGGTCAAAAGAGAACCATGTGATCTATCGAGTCAGTGAGAACAAAAGCGTTTGCTCCATTGTTAAGACAGCAAAGAGGACTAGATCGACTTGTTCTTTTAAATGAAATTACATGTCATGCAGTATGTCCCTCGCCAGAATGACATTAAAAAGACCGCATTAACTGATCAAGATTCTGCTGCAAATGGACAAACCCTGCAAACTAAAAAAGTACAAAGGAGCCCTGTTACATTATAAGGTCACTAGATTCAAACACGTACTTATGAAAGGTTAATTATAATATATGACGCTCCACCCGGGTCCTTGTAAAAAAGATATGTGGCACTATTTTAAGATGAAACGGGTTTGTTAGAGGAATGTCAGATGAGCAAAGGCTCAGAAATCTCAGCTTCCGGGCTATTCATTTGAGTTACAACTTATTTTGTTGCACATCTGTTGATCATTTGAGTTTTGTTGTTCTCATGTGACTTGTGGCACTGGACAGAAGGTGTGATAGCGATGATGTTGAAAGATACAGCAAATGTTTAGTATGCACACAAGCTTCGTTTCGTCCTGCTAGAGCTTATTGTTAAACATTACTGTATTCATCAGTCTAATATTAACCTGTTATTACTGCACAAAACAATGATCTTAACCAGTATTTTATGAAAACGTTTCCGCCATGGTATAAAACATACTGTAGGTAATAATTATTTTTACTTTTGCAACTGACAAAATTGTCAATTTGTCAAAGCTAATTCTGACTTTTTTTGCAATTGTAATGAAAAACCTGAATTGTGAGATCTACACTTCCATATCTTTGAAAAAATGTAAGAACAGAAACATGTATACTCTAAAATAAGAGACAGAACTGAGAGATAAGTTAAGTTTATTTATAAACTAATTTCGAGTGGATCACGTGCTTATGATTGCTTCCAGCTGGTCCCGCATTATCCAATTTATGATTCACCAAGGCGCCACGGTGGAGTAGTGAGTAGCACGTTCGCCTCACAGCAAGAAGGTTGCTGGTTCGAGCCCCGGCTGGGTTAGTTGGCATTTCTGTGTGGAGTTTGCATGTTCTCCCCGTGGTTGCGTGGGTTTCCTCCGGGTGCTCCGGTTTCCCCCACAGTCCAAAGACATGCGGTACAGGTGAATTGGGTAGGCTAAATTGTCTGTAGTGTATGAGTGTGAATGTGTGTGTATGGATGTTTCCCAGAGATGGGTTGCGGCTGGAAGGGCATCCGCTGTGTAAAAAATATGCTGGATAAGTTGGCGGTTCATTCCGCTGTGGCGACCCCAGATTAATAAAGGGACTAAGTCGACAAGAAAATGAATGAATGAATGATTCACCAATCAGATGATTCCTACGCCACAATAAATACCCTAAGTTCCATATCACAGCCATCTTCATTTTGAAGAATCCCCCTTTCCACCCCTACTCCTCCTCCTTTTCTAGATGGTTGGCACAGTGGCCCAGCAGTTAGCACTGTTGCCTCACAGCAAGAACGTCACTGGTTCTAGTCCTTACCAAACCAGCTGACGTTTCAGTGCAGAGTTTACACATTCTTCCCGCGCTCATGTGGGTTTCCTCCGGGTTCCCCGGTTTCTTCCCACTGTCCAAAAACATGCAACTTAAGTTAATTGACTAATCCAGAGGTGCTCAACCCTGTTCCTGGAGAGCCACCCTCCTGCAGATTTCAGTTGCAACCCTGATCAAACACACCTGAACCAATTAATTAGGACCTGAACAACACTTGATAATTACAGGCAGGTGTGTTTGATATGGGTTGCAACTGAAATTTGCAGGAGGGTGGCTCTCCAGGAACAGGGTTGAGCACCCCTGGACTAATCCAGTTCGGCACCATAGACATGCTCCTAGTAAGTAGTTATCTCTTACGAGCAATCACTATCTGTTCATTAACTACTACAGCAGGGGAGTTCTCGAGATCTACCTGAGCTCGCCTTGCAAACTGGAGGGAGCCCCGGACTCGAGGATCTTATGAGCTCAGGGCTCTCTCCCGGGACAGCATGCCAAACAAGCTTTATAATCAATCATCAGCTAAGTGTGAACTCTTGAAAGAACTTAAAGAAAGTGTCAGAACTGCTGGATTAAGACTCACAAAAGGAACTTAAGTCACATTTGCAAGATGTAAACTGTAATTCAAAAGAAAAAAAGTAAAAACTCAAAATTCTGTGTAAAAAGGAAGAATTATGACATGTAAACAGGGAATTCTGGAGAACAAAAATCAACATTGTGAGTAAAAAGGTTTAATTTACGCAAAAAAAAGGCATTTGCTGTTTGCTCAAACAGCTTATTTAAAATAAGCTAAGACACAATTCTTGAGGGTTTTCCTTTTTTTTGCAGCAACATAAGTATTTTAGGTTTAATCCCCTTAAGTCTGTCAAAACTAATAGGTTAACTTAATTCCTTTATGTTCCAAGCATTTTTGACAATATTTCAAGATGTAAAAGAGAAATTTAGAAGACAGAATTGTGACATGCAGAAATAAATCTGAATTCTGAAATGTAGACTAAAAACAAGTCTGCTTCTATTGGCAGCTTTGCAACTAATGTACTTTATCTAATATGCCGGCAATTAAAATACTTCAAAGTCTTCAACTTCCACATTTTTGGGCAACAAACAATAATGTCAATCTCAACGAATCACTGCTTTGAACAAATAAGTGAGGAATTCCATCACTGACTGTCACTTCTTCCCTACTTATTAGTATCCAACAGGAAAAAGTCACTATTCCTTTCACAGACTGAGCAAACAGATATACTGTACAGTATGATATACAGATATACTATTTGACTAATCTTATTCTGCTTTCATCTGTCAATCTAGTGAATCGCAATTACAACCACACAAGGCAAGGACTGGATCCACCTCTTTTCACTAAGCCCCTCGAAGACTGTATAGTGGATGAAGGAAATGACATCACATTGAAAGGAAGTATCACTGGGAGCCAGCCAATCAGCATTTCCTGGCTTCATAATGGTGAGCCCTGTTGTTTTTTTACTTTTTTTAAATGTTCATAATACCTATTTAGCTAATTCAAACAGAAGTATGAGTATGTGCACTAACTATAAATATATGAGTGGAGATGTGTACATACTGTATGTGTATTTTATATCATAGTTCATATGTATTTCATGTAGTTTATAAGTTCCCTGTAAAATCAACCTTTCTACCGTTTTAGGCGAGACAGTACGGTTTGGTAAATCTTCATTAGTGGGAGAAAAAGTGACTTTGGTAGTGAGGGAGTGTCTGCCAGAAGATGCTGGGGCTTATACCTGCATAGCTGAAAACACAGCCGGAAAAACATCCAGCAGTGCGGCAGTGTGTGTAAGAGGCAAGTTACAGCCACGTTTGCACTGCAGGACTTAAAGCAGGGATCACCAATCTCGGTCCTGGAGGTCCGGTGTCCTGCAGGGTTTAGCTCCAACTTGTCTCAAAACACATGACTGGATGTTTCAAGCATACCAAGTGAGAGCTTGATTAGCTTGTTCAGGTGTGTTTGATTAGGGTTGGAGCTAAAATCTGCAGGACACCGGACCTCCAGGAACAAGTTTGGTGATCCCTGACTTAAAGGGTTAGTTCACCCAAAAAATTTTAATCATTAAACCACACTGAACTGAACTAAACTGAACTTCAACTCTAAAACTGGACTGACACTGTTTCAATTTACTATAACCTTCTATGTGAAGCTGCTTTGACACAATCTACATTGTAGAAGCGCTATAGAAATAAAGGTAAACTGAATTGAATTGAATGTTATTAATTACTCACACTCATGTTGTTTCAAACCCCTGAGACCTTAATTCTTCTACGAAACACAAATTAAGAGATTTTCTTCTGAGAGCGCCCTGATACTCAATAGACAGCAATGTTCTCGGCTTACTCAAGAAAAATACCAAAAAACATTGTATGCGTAAAGGTCTCGGGGGCATGGAATAACACAAGGGGGAGTAATCACTGACATAAGTTTCGTTTTTTTGGTGAACTAACACTTTATTGCCTATTTACAGTCTGTTATTGATCCAATATTTTTAGATAATTTGGATAATTTGGATTTATTTTCCCATCTTTTAGAAGCGTTGCATATCTGATATCTGCATTTAAGATATACTTAGAGAAACAACCTAAGATAGACAAAAAAGCACAGGCTGAAATAGCCTTAAAATGGTGTAAAATACAAAATGATAAACTAGTTTTTGAATCTTTAAACTCAATAAAACATTTCAACAAAACTTTAATCAGTTGAGTTTATCCTCCATTGCAGGACCAAAGAGTCATTTGACTGCAGTTGGTGTAGATGGCATTCACTACTGTTGATTTTTAATGGCAAAATACTTGCATTAATAGGCTAAAGTCAAGCTGCTAGTGCATATATCTGATTCCTTTCATTTTTTTCCACACATGTATAAAGTCTGAAACTTATCAGAGATTATCAGAGACTTCCCAGTTGGTAAATGAGAGGCTACACTGTAAAGAATAGAAAAAATGTGTTTTCCCAATGATGCTAGAAAATAACCTTCATGATTCCAAAATAATGGGATAATATTAATGAGAATAATCAAATCTAAATAAATGATCAATTAAATGATAAATTAAGATTTTCCATCAGATCAGGTTGAAAAACCTGTCACTTGTCTTTTAAAAATGAACATTTTGGTAATAATTACAATTATTATGTTTAATGTACTAATATGATGCCTTTGGTGTAAATAAAAAAGTTAAAATGAGTATGAAAAGGATAATGTTATTGCAAAATGAACACCAACAGGGTGATCAAAGTATTGAATTAGTTTGCATTAACAACCAGCTGGATGTGCTTTGTGCCACTTATTACATGTCTATTCCCACATAAGTAAGCAGCTGAATGTAAAACACAGAGCTTTCATTTTTAGTTGAAAAGTACAGTCTTACCACATCTGTTCACCAAATAATTGTCAGTAAAAAAAAAAAAAAAGATTTCAGATGAAATTGATAAAATCCTTCCCATTTGTCATCTTATAAACTATTAGTGTACAATGCAGAACAATACAATACAAACTTTATTTCTAAGGCACTTAACAACCACCTGAGAGCAGACCAAAGAGCTGTACATTAAAATGAGTTCACAACACAAGACATATAAAACATATTGAAAATAAGGAAAGCAAACACATATGTTAGATATAATTAAACACTACTTAAAACAAATATAATACCAAGGCCAAATGTCAAAGGCCAAGGAAAAAAGATGGTTTTAAGATGGGATTTGAACAAAGACAATGAAAGGGCTTGCCTAATATAAAGAGGCAGAGCATTCCATAGTCTGGGAGCAGCCACAGCAAAGGCTCGGTCTCCTCTGAGCTTATGCTTAGCATTAGGCACTCTAAGAAGCAGCTGATCTGCTGAACTAAGAGAGCGAGAAATCAAAGCAATCATCCTTTGAAAACAAGTGTTTGCTTTTCAGTAAAATTAATACATGTAACAGAGACGCAAGATGGCTGTTTCTGTGTTCGTAACACAGGAGACAGCAGGTCTTTGATATATGAATGACATAACTAAATAACAGCAAAAGGCTGTTTTATTAATGCAAAACTTCCCGAAAGAAGAACAGTAATTCTCAGTTTTTACCAGTTGTTATCAGGGAATAACCTGGAAAAACCACTGGATGGTGTTACTGACTAATCAGAATGAAGTATTCCAGAGAGCTGTGTAATGAAATATCATATGCAGAACACTAGCGGTAAAACATACAGAAATATTGAATAAATAAGTGCATTAAAGGGATAGTTCACCCAAAAATAATTATTTCCTTTCACTTGTTCTAAACCTGGTTGAGTTTCTTTCTTCTGTTAAACACAAAAGAAGATATTTTGAAGAAAGCTCAAAAACAGTAAACTTTGACTTCCATAGTAGGACAAACAGGCACCACGGTGGCGTAGTGAGTTGCACGTTCGCCTCACAGCAAGAAGGTCGCTGGTTCGAGCCCCGGCTGGGTCAGTTGGCATTTTTGTGTGGAGTTTGCATGTTCTCCCCGTGGTTGCGTGGGTTTCCTCCGGGTGCTCCGGTTTCCCCACAGACCAAAGACATGTGGTATAGGTGAATTGGGTAGGCTAAATTGTCCGTAGTGTGTGAGTGTGTATGCTTGTATGTTTCGCAGAGATGGGTTGTGGCTGAAAGGGCATCTGCTGTGTAAAAAATATGCTGGATAAGTTGGCGGTTGATTCCGCTGTGGCGACCCCGGATCAATAAAGGGACTAAGCCGACAAGAAAATGAATGAATGAGTAGGACAAACAAATATAGAAGTCAATAGTTACAAGTTTCTTTCCCAGAGATGGGTTGTGGCTGGAAGGGCATCCGCTGCGTAAAACAGGTGCCGGGTGGGTTGGCGGTTCATTCCGCTGTGGCGACCCCGGATTGATGGAGGGACTAAGCCGAAAAGAAAATGAATGAATGAATGAGTTACAAGTTTCCAGCTCTCTTGAAAACACCTTCTTTAGTGTTCAACAGAAGAAAAAAAAACTCTTAGAGCTTTATAACCACTTGAGGATATGAAATAGTTGATAAATTAACACATTTTGGCTGAACTATCCCTTTAATTATGTTATAATGTTAATTCTAATGTTGTTCTCTCTGCTGTTTCTCTCTCTAATTACTATGATTATCCAACCCCACCATATTCCCCAATATCTTCAAACCGAAATGAATCAAAAGACTATGAATCAATTGTTGGGGTCAACAACAATACCATCAACAAATCTCACGCTCATCCTCACACTCCTGACCTGCTGAATGGGACATCAGAGGACACAAGTGTTTGGAGAGGCCCAGAGTCTCCTCAGACAGGAAGTCCTGTAACAAACTCTCCAGTATTCAAAAGAGGTACGTCAAAAACTACAGCCCTGTCTGTAGGAAGTGTCATTTAACACATGCAATGTTCCTGTTCCACCAAAGCCTCTATTGTTGTCATTAGGGTGCTGTCACTTGCTAAACTACATCTAAAAATATATATTTTTTTTAATGACTTTTATTAAACATACTGTAATGAGTTTTTGGTCACACTTTATTTTAATGGTCCGTTTGTTGAATTTAAGTTACATTGCAACTAATTCTCATTAGATTATAAGTAGACTGTTAGATAGCAGTTAGGGTTGGGGTTAGTGTAAGTTGACATGTACTTGCAAAGTATCTTATAGTCAGTTAAATGTCTGTTGTCAGCATCAACAGATATTAAGTTGACAGTCAACTAATACTCAAATGGACCATCGAAATAAAGTGTTACCGAATTTTTTTGATTAGTGTATTATTACTATATATTTCATACTTATATGTTTCAAAGATTATACTTTTAATTTTAGAATGTATATCCACATTCTAACAGATTATTAATTTGACCATTTCTTTAACTTATATCCCTCATGTTCATTTAATTTCATTTAAAATTAAATTAGCTAACAAATAAAAATTCAAACACTAAATAAGCATATTCAATTGAGCAAAAATAAATAAATAAAACGGTATTAATAATTACAGAAATACGCAGGGCTACCTCAAATTCTGGTCATGTACTAAACTGAAACACTTTTGGTCCATATAAAATTTTAAATATTAATATTAAAATATTTGACTTTGATTATACAAGTGATGACATAGCTAAAGTTAAAGAAAATGCTTTTGCAAGATTAACAGAAGAAAAACCTAAAGGTCACCTGAAGTGTCACCATGGCTTAAAAACAGAAAAGATCTAATATTTCCTCAGTGGATCAACCAGAACATTTTACAAAACATCTATGAGAATCTACATTAAGAAGAAAGTACTCCTAGACCCACAAACTCTCCCCCATGAGTTATATTTTTTTTTACTTTTTGTTTTATTGTTTCCCTTTGTGTTTCTGTTTTATTATAATATCCTTTTCAATGAGTTCATGCAGTGTATATCTCTCTATATACATAATTTAATAAATAACAAGAATATACAATTACTATGAAAACAGAAACTCATTTACTATTAAACTGTTTTACAAAATCAATTCACTCTTTGACATTCTATTTCAGCTGAGTTTTTGTTATTTTTGTTTAAATTTGTTATATTTACATTCATTTTATTATATATTATCGCCACAGCATATCAGTCAGGTTGAGTTCTGGACTTTGACTGGAATGTTGCAACACCATGCTTTTTTTTTGTTTGTTTGCTTGCTTGTTTGATTTCTTTTTCAGCTGTTCTGTATTAGACTTGCTGCTATGCTTGGGATCAATGTCCTGTTGTTGTTTTTCTTCTTTTTTAAATGTTTTTATTTATGTTGTGGTTCATCTGAAGTTTTATTTTCCAAATTTGAAGACCTGCCAAAATCTGATAATTGTTTTATATCCTGATAAAAATCGTGCGGTTATGTTAAGCATTTCCTTTTTCTTCCATTTCTATTTTTCTTAAACACACACACCTGATTGCATGACTCCTCCTATACATGATAGTCAAAGCTTATGTTATCTCTTAAACACAAATACACCCGCAGAATTCTTCACATATTTGTTTGCCGTGTCTGTGTTTTTACAGAAGTGCATGTCAAGCGGAGGAGCAGCTCAGGTACAGGTAAGACCTTCAATAAGTCTGTCTTGTACTTTCATTTTTAACTTTTAACTAAGTTTCTTCACTTATACTGATTTTTCTATCCCACTATACATAAATTCGCCATTGAATCACAGTATTACGCAACATTTTTCTGGATTCCAGTGAAGATTTTCTTTTTCCTTCCTCATTTCTTGATCTTGAGCCTTCCACACCCTCACCTGCTTTTCTTAATATTCTAATCGCGTTCAATGAATTTGAATGCTTGTTTCTGCAATTGAGAGTTAAAGAGCAAACCACTGTGACCTGCTTCAAAAGAGTCACTTAATTGCTCCAAGTGGACTGCGTTTCGCTTCAGCGATCTCAGTTTCCAGGTTGTTTTGTATACAGTAGAACAAGAAGCAGTATTTTGTGACCTGGCAACTAATGATCATCTGTGGCAAAGGTGAAAAAGTCAGGCAATAGACTTTGAAAAAAAATTTCTATTAGTTTATGGATAAAACAATGAGCAATTTACTACACTGTATTCATCTGTCTTTGTTAACATTAGTTGTTCCTTATTTGTTCTTGATGACTCGCGGTGCATTAACAAATGTTATAAATTTGGATTTTAATCATGTATTAGTAAATGACGAAACATGACTATTAAATGCAGTACAAGATCATTCACTAACAAACACCATTATTTTATAGTGTTCCCAATCATAGTTTTCATCATTCTTACCTAGATTACATAATAAACTGCAAATATTTTTGTATTATATGTTTTCTATTTCTGTTTTGTAGTTTTATTATGTTACTATAATGAATGTACTATAATATTATTATTATTAGTGCTATATTTCATTAACCTTCCTGTGGTGTTCAGATCAAATATGACCGATTTACAACTTAAAACACTCTTAAATATTTTGTTTTACATCTTATTGCTTCAAGGCCTTAAGATATCCTCCATACTATGCATTTGAACATATAAAAGTGATGATTACCTCTTTCATTGAATTTTGAGTGTTTTAGTCAACCTTGTAACACCTGTGGTGTTCCCGGTCAAAAGTGACCACCATAGGAAATGAATGGGTATACAGACTATATTCATCCATTAGACAGAAAACATCCCCATATACTGTGCACCACCCCAACTCACTCACTACTTTGAGACATTATTAACAGCTAAAGAATGTTAAATAAAAGAATGTTGGTTTTGAAAAAAAGTTTTTGTGCTAATTTAAGAGCAGTTAAAACGGACTGGTTAATTTTGACCCGGAACACTAAAGCAAGAGATAGGAAGAAAACACGACAGGAGGGGTAAATATACAATAAATATTTGTGGAAGAAAAATCTGAATGTTGGAAGATTTTTTTAAAAAGTCAATGGTTTTTACAGGGGTTTGGGGATCTTGTTTATCACTTCATAAAATAAAAATGTGAACATCCAGGAAAAAAAACAAACAAATATATATGTTTTTTAATATATAATATATAATCAGGGCTGGGCCAGCTGGCATTTCTGTGTGGAGTTTACATGTTCTCCCCGTGTTCACGTGGGCTTCCTCCGGGTGCTCCGGTTTCCCCACCAGTCCAAAGACATGCAGGGGTAATTGAATTGGATAAACTAAATTGGCTGTAATGTAGGAGTGTGTGTGAAAGAGTGTATAGGTGTTTCCCAGTACTGGGTTGCGGTTAAAACATATGCTGGAATAATTGGCGGTACATTCCGCTGTGGAATGTAAGCTACTAAACTAAGTTAGATTATGTATGAACATTTTCATCTTTAACAAATCTACAGATACAGATATGATTGAATGAATTAAATCTCTGGTAGATATTTATGGCTCAATTTGGGAGAACAATATATTATTGCAAAAAAACGAGTATTGTAATTAAAATTGAAACAGACACAGATTGATAACGTGCAACAAAAGTTAAAGCACTTAAAAGTCTATTTTTTATGTTTTCTTTACATGACTTTACATAACAAAAAAAAAACAGTTTTAACCTGCAGTGTCTTGCTTTAAAAACTACAATCTTTGTAGCCTGAATGAGTATTCTTAAAAAAACACAACATTTAACATTAAATTATGTCTTAGATTATATATTGTGTGTTTATTTCTAATTTTAAAAATAGATCAGCAGTTTAATCTGTCCACATACAGACCAGACTGAGCATTAAAAACTGAAATTTGCCATGTAATCAGTCTATTCTTCGGTACTTCTGTTTGTAACAGGGCTGAAAAGTGAAACACTGAAGGAAGGGTGTTTACTTTCAGTCTTTTAATCTTTCATGTAAAGCGAACGGCTATCTGTGGTCGGCCTGTAATAATAACGTAATAATAGCTCTGTTTGAAGACCATGAGGTCATTAGCAGAGCAGGCTTTTATCAAGCCAGACAAACTCATTTGAGTGTGTTGATTTGAATAATTGACATTTCAGCTTGCTTTCACATATACAGTATCATGTATACAGTATTGTGCCAGAGCTAAGTGCTTCGAGTGAGCTATAAATTATAATATGTAAATAACTATGAAGTTCGATAGGGGAAGAGTATCAATGGTTTCCTTTCACAGCAATGCACTGTACATAATTTTGTGTAATATATTTTTGTATATATTAGCAACTCCAGCGTTATGGATGTGACATTTGCAGTAAAATCTTAAAACATAAATTTACAAAGTTTATGCTAACATTATATTGAAACATCCGTTTATTTTTTTCCAAAACAAGCAAACGCAGAGTTATGGGACCAGAAAATTTTCATTTGTAAACATTTTTAATATTTTAAATGAGGGAAATAAACATGCGTTATGGATGTGACAAAAAAAGTTTGCGAGTTTATAGTATATAATATACTTTCTGTGAATTAAACTGCACAACCCAAAAGAAAAAATGCTAATCAAAAGGATAACAGTCGGCTCTCTATAGGCTCTCTATAGAACAAAACGACTTATTTTATTTTATTTGCCATTTTTGCATTTATAAAAGAAAACGCTCTGTTACAAATGTGACAGATGTGAAATTAGCACTTGTGTGATTTTGGTTAATCAAATACAGTTGTTTCAAAACAATCACAGAGACAATTTTGAATATTTTTAAAGCACTATAAAATACTTGCTTGTACAAAAAACGCAGCGACTGTTTTGCTATTTTGGCGAAAACTTAATTTTTTTTCATGGCAAGGTTGACATTTGCAAAGAATTGAGAAAGTGTGTACTTATTTGCATTTTTAAGGTTTCATAATATAATATAATATAATATAATATAATATAATATAATATAATATAATATAATATAATATAATATAATATAATATAATATAATATAATATAGGGCGCCACGGTGGCCTAGTGGTTAGCACGTTCACCTCACAGCAAGAAGGTTGCTGGTTCGATCCCCGGCTGGGCCAGTTGGCATTTCTGTGTGAAGTTTGCATGCTCTCCCTGTGGTTGCGTGGGTTTCCTCCGGGTGCTCCGTTTTCCCCCACAGTCCAAAGACATGCGGTACAGGTGAATTGGGTAAGCTAAATTGTCCGTAGTGTATGTGTGTGAATGACAATGTATGGATGTGTTTCCCAGAGATGGGTTGTGGCTGGAAGGGCATCCGCTGCGTAAAACAAATGCTGGATAAGTTGGCGGTTCATTCCGCTGTGGTGACCCCGGATTAATAAAGGGACTAAGCCGAAAAGAAAATGAATGAATGAATAATATAATGTAATATAATGTTCCTCATAAATAACTAGGTTTATTTTCAAGCTTAATACTGTGTTTTGGAATCCAGCATGACAGTGTGTCAGAGACCATATACAGTACAAACACTGTGCTTGTCAATTTTTCAGTAGCAACATAACTGTCGAAACATAATTCATTCATTCATTTTCTTGTCGGCTTAGTCCCTTTATT
>CAIGQQ010028245.1:892-10919 GCA_903798035.1 Danio albolineatus
TATATATATATATATATATATATATATATATATATATATATATATATTTTTTTTTTTTTTTATTATTAGTATTTCCACTAAATTGGACCTATATGTTGGTCTATAAATGCATAACTGGTTTACAGTTTAATGCCATGCTGATACACAGCCATTATTCTTTGCATAATTGCATGAGGAGCATAAAGTGCAGATTTTAAAATGGTCATAAATCAAACAGTGACTCAATTGTTTGTGTCTCTGCCTCTCTCAAACAACTTCCAGACAATGCAAGCTGTCAACAAAAAGATGGATCCCAAGAAGACCATGCAAACCCTGCAGAACTTCCAGAAAGAAACCGCAAAGATGGACATGACAGAGGAGATGAGTAAGACATGTTTTTATTTATTTATTTATTGCTGTTGTGGTTTTTTTTAATAAGTGGGTGTTGAAAAACAAGCCGTTTTCCACAACCAGACTGACTGCTGTGATTAGTAGCTTTTTGCGATGATTATTATGTAATGTGTTTTTATCTATATTGATCTTTCCTTGAAATAGCCATAAGTTGCTGATTTGGCAATAAACAAACAAAGAAACAAACAAAAATAGCTTATTGTGTTTAAAAAGAAATGGGGGAGCAGTAAATGAGTGTACACTAATGTAAGTGCTCCAAAAATATGATAGGATACAATGTTGTTCGAAATATTAGGCCCCGTTTACACTAGTGCGTTTTAGTTTAAAAACGGCGTTTTAGCATGAAAACGATCCAGTAGCGTTTCACCCAGCGTTTCTGAACACATCTCTGTACACACTACTCCACCAGAAACGTATATCACGTGACCATTCTCGCACTCTGGGCATGCGCGTTCAAGTATAAACAGAAAGCATGTGTCTCGCTCGGCATTCTAAATAGGGCTTACGTCGCTTGAAACACGAGTGATTAGCGAGTGCTCGAACAGTAGCTTGCCTCTTGCGAATATATGCAGCTGTTGTAGTAAAAAAGGCAGAGTTTAACTGCACAATTGCACC
The DNA here is from genome assembly GCA_903798035.1 of Danio albolineatus. Classification (NCBI taxonomy): domain Eukaryota; kingdom Metazoa; phylum Chordata; class Actinopteri; order Cypriniformes; family Danionidae; genus Danio; species Danio albolineatus. The sequence continues at coordinate 1,898 of CAIGQQ010028245.1, forward strand.
TAAAACGGACAATAGTGCAAACAACGCTCCCATTTCTGTCCATGTTGTTTACAGTGAAGGCTGGTCTGTGGCGTTATAGTCATGTGATAGGGGCTTGACGAATAAGGGAAGGTTACGCAATGACCCAAAAGCGAATCTCTGTAGCGAATCTCAGCAGCCACACCTCCATTTTCAAATGTCTCAGTTTCCCCCCCATCCACACTGAGATAGAGCAGCAGCATTTTAGAATGAACACTGCCTCTCCATCGTTTTCGGGGCTCGAAAACTCCGGCGTAGTGTGGACTGATGGCGTAACTGTAGCAAAACTTATGCACTTTGAAACGAGAACGCATACGTGTAAACGGGGCCTTAGTTAGTGTGATTTATTTATTAACACTTTTCTTTCTACTATTCTTTCTACTTCTTGTCTACTTTTTTTTTTCTCTCAGAAAGAATTTAGAATGTTTACACACACAGCAAATGGATTATGCCAAGTTTTGGCATCATCACAGATAAATAAATAAAATTTATTTGAAGACTTGTAAACATTGTTTACTTGCAATGTCCGGTTATTTATTTGTGTGTTGAAAAAAATGTTCACAACTGGTTTGAACATTATGGTCATTCGTTTATTCATTCATTCATGTACGCGAATGATTTATGAAGGATCATGTGAAACATCTGTACTGAAAATTCAGCAACCGTATATAAATCATGATTCCCCTCTGTGTCTATTTACAGTGAATGACACCCTGGATGAGATCTTCGAGGATTCTGGAGATGAGGAAGAATCTCAGGACATCGTGAATCAGGTGTTGGATGAAATTGGAATTGAGATCTCGGGAAAGGTAAGAAGTGAAAGGTTATACGGGCATCAGTCAGGTTGAGGCACCAGATTTTGTAAACAGAATTATCACTGCAGTGCATTAGTGTTGAAATCCATTTGTGTCCATTAGAGATGCACAATGTATTGAATATACATCACAATGGTATTTCAACGCATTAATCCATTAACTTTATGGAGATGCAGTGAAGAACCTGACACATGACAGATTCAGGATGATGTTAGGAAGAGTTGCATTTCACAGCTTAAGTGGTTATAATGGAAGTTTTTGCAAAGGTTTTTGGATTTTTGTCTCTGTGTCCAGAATAAGAGTGTGCCTATTTATATATATGTTTTTATTTATTTATTTATTTACTTACTTACTTACTTACTTACTTACTTGCTATTTATTTCATTAGATATAGTGTCCGTGACATTACTTGTAGGTTTCTTAAGAGCATATTTAAAGCTTAACTGCTGTGTAATTTAAAATATATGTATATAAACTATAAAATCCCCTTTCACAATATCATAATGGGTATTCATTTGGCTGGTTTGTAAATCTGCATAAATTAATTTTTGATTTGACTGCATAAAACACCTCATATGACCAAATAAGAGTGTTCTTCCCAATGTCCGCCGTATTTCCCCACTCCTTCCAAACATAACCTTATGCTCAGCACTTTTGCTTGAGAGCTCATGCTGCAAATCTTTGAGTAAACATGTTTACTGTAGTCTCCTGTTCATCACTGCTGAGGTTAACTCCTTGATTACAACCTTACCTGCTCTATAAAAAAAATAAAAAAATAAACATCCACAGAGGCCTACGCTACATTGGATGTAGTGCATTGTTACAATTATTATAGTTAAAACATAAATAAAAATATATTAGAGGTTTTGGATTTTTATTTAATATAATATAATATAATATAATATAATATAATATAATATAATATAATATAATATAATATAATATTAGTTTATTCATTTCCTTTTGGCTTAGTCCCTTTATTAATCTGGGGTCGCCACAGCGGAATGAACCGCTAACTTATCCAGCCTATGTTTTACACAGTGGATGCCCTTCCAGCTGCAACCCATCACTACTAAAACGTATATATTGCGCAGCACTAGTTTATAAAAGCTGTTTTTATTGTCTTACCACACATAATTTTTATTTCTGTGTTACAAACATTCAAATCTCAAATGTATCGCACAAAAATATGTTTAAATCTGTATAATTCACATGCGTGTTGAAAAATAGCCATTTTAAATTAGTCACTGAATCACTTGTTAAAAACATTATTTAAAAAAATAAATAAACATGAATTGATCCTGCAATGAAGAAAAATAAATGTTAGTTATTAATTCCAACTGGGCTGTAATAATAAAAAAGCACATTTAACATTTCAGACACATATTGTGTGTTTGAGAGTATCACTAGAGAAATAAATATAGTTATTCATACCCATGGCATGTGTTGTGACACAATCCAGTGTCACGACTGTTCACAAGCCTTTGATTGCCCAACACTATCCATCACATCATATTTTTTTGATCCATATAATGGTTTTCTGTTATTTTGTGTCCTCCTACAGATGGCTCATGCTCCTTCAGCTGCGCGAAAAACCCCAAGCGCCGCCACGTCCAAAGCAGATGGGATCTCAGATGAGGATATCGAGAGGCAGCTCAAAGCCCTTGGAGTGGACTAGTGCTCATGCACACACACACACACAAACAAACACCTGATCATTGCCTGGCAACAGAAGGTCACCAAAACACACACTAAAACACATTCATACCAAATAACAAATACACAAACGAACAGTCCAAAAGCTCACATGTACACTTGCCTACTCTGGGAGACCGCGCCACAGATGACAAATGCAATCTTTTGTTATTGTTATTATTTATTTATGACAATGAGGGATGGCTGTTAAGGGTGTTTAAGACTCTTTCAAGTGAACCGCTATAGCTTTTAGAAGGACAAAAATAAAGATTGAGTTTGGATACACGTGTTATAAATGACTATATACCATACCTCCTTAAAGAATAATGCAAATATTGAAGCGTTTTCCCCTGAAATCCTCTACTTCAGTTTGTTTGATCGATAACTCTGGAGGAAAAAAAAAAATCATACTTGTGTAAACAAGTTTGACAGCAGAACTCTACCTCTGGAGACAAAAGAAATGGCACGGCTGGTTTTTAAGTCAGGCCGAGATTTGTTTTGTCCTCGCCGTACCTTCGCTTGTTTTCCCAGTGCATGACAGAACACTCGTGTGAGTTACATCTGTTTTTCTGTTCTCACCTTCGCTCTGTTTATCAGTTGGAAATGATTGAATTTGACTTCTAGATTCAGATCTTGCTCGGATATTTTTTGTGTGGATCTTTTATTCTGCTGGATTCAAGGGCGATGCCAAATTATAAGAAGTGTGAAGGTTTTTTTTTTTTTTCTTCTGTCTTTAGGTTTTGAAGATGGTTGTTCTTGATTTCTTTTGTGCCTGAGGCTTCAGGTTGAGTGTGTGTGTGTTTGTTTAAGTGCATTGATCAGATCGGTTGTTTTGTTTGTTTGTTTTTTTTATTTCAAGACTGCTCGGAAACTTACTGCTGCTAGCTAATTGAATGAGTCAGGATGCGACGAAAGTGAGGGTTGTTATTTTTGAGTGGCATGTAAGAAGCGGCATACTTTGGAGTTATGCACAGAAATCTGTGTTTAGGCTGACTGCGGTTACACACTGCAATATTTCGTAACGATTGTAAATAGTGTAAGCATGACAGGTTGGTAGTTTATGGTTTAATCCACAGTGAGAATTTAGGAGTATGGGTGACGATTATTCAAAAAAAAAAAAAGTGGGGGGATAAATATACCATTATATACCATTCAATCATAAATAAAACATTTGTAATTATGTGAGATGTTTGTGTTATTTTTATTATCTATCTATCTATCTATCTATCTATCTATCTATCTATCTATCTATCTATCTATCTATCTATCTATCTATCTATCTATCTAATCTATCTAATCTATCTAATCTATCTAATCTATCTAATCTATCTAATCTATCTAATCTATCTAATCTATCTAATCTATCTATCTATCTATCTATCTATCTATCTATCTATCTATCCTTTTTTGTCCCTTTATAATAAGGATCCATTAGTTAGTTCAGTGTTTCTCAACCATGTACCTGAAGGACCACCAGCACTGCATGTTTTTGATGTCTCCTTTGTCTATCACACCCATTGCTGGTCTTTCAGTCTTTGTTAATGAGCTCATGATCTGAATCAGGCATGTTTGGTTAAGGAGACAAGGAAAATGTGCAAAGTTGGTGGTCCTACAGGAACGTGGTTGAGAAACGCTGCATTAGTTAATGTAATTAATGACATGAACTAAGGACCAATACTTGTACAGCGCTTATTCATAGTTCTTGTTAATTTACTAATGCATCATTCAAATCCAAAGTTGTGCTTAGTTTAAATGCCTTGTATAATCAGTTGTAAAAGATCTTGGTCGCACTTTTAAGGTAAATTTTTGCTATTAATAAACCTTTAACTATACATTTAGACTCAAACTCATAGTTTAATGCTCATTAATAGTTATTAAGGTATAGGGTTTAGGTATTGGGTAGGATCTGGGATGTAAGATCATGCAGAAAATATACTTTAAGTACTAATAAACAGCCAGTATCTCATCACTGAAAAATTGGTAGTTAAACTAAATTGATATCGAGATTTTAAGTCTCAGTGAGGCTGGTAAAAACAAAAATTATTAGTTAATTTACTACAATATACAGTGATAAATGTATCATTTGGTGATTTTTTTTCATGTTAGTTAATACATCATTTAATAAAACCTCATTTGAAAGTGTGACCTTTTTTATTGTACTTTTTACTTCTAGTTTTTCTTATTTGTTTGAATGTCAATTTACCACTAGAGGGCAGAGCCAAAGCATGATTAAGCTTCTCTCCTTTTAGCTGAAAACCACACTACTGTTTGTGTTCATTAAGGATTTGTGTCTATAAAAACAACAACACATTCAAAACATAAATTGTGTTTAAAATGAATGCTGCCCTTTTGAACTTTATCCATCAGACAGTCAAAATAATCGCTTTCACAGAAATATTTTGCCACACAACTGTTTAACATTGATGATGATAATAATAATAATAATAAAAAGATATTATTTTTATTATTATTCATTCATTCATTCATTTTCTTGTCGGCTTAGTTCCTATATTAATCCGGGGTCGCCACAGCGGACTGAACCGCCAACTTATCCAGCATTTGTTTTACGCAGCGGATGCCCTTCCAGCCACAACCCATCACTGGGAAACATCCACACATTCACACACATGCACTACAGACAATTTAACTTACCCAATTCACCTGTACCACATGTCTTTGGACTTGTGGGGGAAACCGGAGCACCTGGAGGAAACCCACGCAACCATGGGGAGAACATGCAAACTCCACACAGAAATGCCAACTGACCCAGCCGAGGCTCGAACCAGTGACCTTCTTGCTGTGAGGTGACAGCACTACCTACTGTGCCACCGTGTCGCCCTATTCTTCTTCTTATTATTATTATTGTTATTATTATTATTATGTTTTTATGCATCAAATCAGCAAATTAGACTGATTTCTGAAGGACACTGTGGCACTGAAGCTGAAGCATCAGCTTCGCTATCATAGGAATATATATATATATATATATATATATATATATATATATATATATTTCTAATATATCTTGACATGTCTTTTAAGGGTCTGTTACAAGGTTCTAAATGTGGTGTGTTTGAAGCTCTTGTAGTAGAACTGATGTTGGGACATAAATTGAGTGTCTGTCTGTCTTCTGATGCCAGCTTTAAAATCATGTTGTTGTTTTTTTTTATCAACATATTTTTATTGTAATATGACGTTTCACATAACTGAACTCAAACGTACATTTTAAAACTTTTTGGACACAAATTCATTTCAGTCATAATCTGCAGAGTCACTTTAAAAAGAGAGACTAACATTTATTTTCAAACTTTCAGATTGACATTCAAAGATGTGGGTGACTCCTAAGAGGTTAAAGATAGAGTGCTTAGGATATGAAGAAAGAAAAAAAGACTGTTTCTTTGACCTTAATCCTGCATTTCAAAAAGTACAATAGTTGGAAGACTTGAGTCTCGGGTGATATAAACTTTTTTTGGTTACGGCCGTTCTGAAGCATTTATCTCAATTTAACAGCTTACTGACTTCAAACCCAGAAACTGCCACTAGTGTAGGAGTCCTTTGAGGATTACTGAAAAATGTGTCACCCTCACATTTTCGCTTCATTTCACAGAGAGACACAAGATGCACATAGTAGCATCCTTCTGGCCTCTTCGAACGACTGAAGACGCAGTGACAAGAGCACATGACTCAGAGGCAACTGCTGGCCTCCCACTCGCAAACACTTCCATATTCCATGCATCTCATTCAGGTCACGGCAGACGAACCATGAAGAAGAAAGGTATATTTAAATAAGCTTTTAACTTTACCTTAAAGCCGTAGTTCACCTGAAAATGAAAATTTACTCACCATTTACTCTCCCACAAGTGGTTCCAGACATTTATGGGATTCTTTTTGTTGTTGTTGCTGAACACAAATTTTGAAGAGAGCTGGAAACCGAGAGCCGCTGATATCCATTTAAAAAAATTATATGGAAATCAGTGGCTACTTGTAACTCAAGCTGAGTTAAAGGGCACCTATTTTAACCCTTATTCAAGATTGAATATAAATCTTTTGTGGCTCCAGAATGTGACTGTAAAGGTTCAACTCAAAACATCCATCAGATTATTTATTATAGCTTTTTAAATCTGGGAAATTTGAGCTGTTATAACGTAGCTATTTTTGTTGCCTGTGCCTTTAATGCAAATGATCTGGTTCACCATCCTTTTCCACCTGCGTGTCGAAGCCAGTGTTGCCAGATTTCCCACCCAAGTGGGCTGCTTTGAATTCAATTGTGTGGGTTAAAAAAGACATAGGTGGGTATAGTGCAAACTTGGGTGGTTTTGGAATGGCACGGCCGCCCAAGCCCCAACCCCTGTGTCCCCACTTTTCGGTCTTCTTGCGACCGTTCACCTTCCCCTCCCACTTTTTTTTTTTTTTTTTTTTGTGACCTTGGGTGGCTGTTTTTGTATTTAGGCGGGCTTTGATTAGTTTTTGGGCTGGAATCAGTCAGCTACATCTGGCAACACTGGTCGGAGCCACAGCCTTCACATACACAAACAGGAAAGTGACAAACAAGAGCGAAGCAGATCTCCCTTAGTAAGAACTTTTGCAATGGTTATTTGTTGTATTTGTTGTGGAGTTAATTCAAGCCTTTCTGCAATGATGAGTCACACACAATGTTGTTCTAGATATCGCTCACGTGCATGTGTGTGCACACACTTTCAGCTTTTCACAATTTTTGCACGCCAAATGTCAAATGTGACAGGATACACGTTAATATCCACTGCTGTATGGACATGTTATGTTAACGCACAAAATAAACCTAATTTAATGTCTACAAACCGTGACTGAAGTGCCTTCTTTTATAATTGTGACATGCAGCTGTGGTGAATTATTACAGCAGTTTTACTATATTTATTACAAACATGCACTGATTTAAAAACATTTTTAACTTAAAATTTTTAATTTATTCAAATTTAAAAAAGCTTAAAAATTAATTCTTGATCACATGTGATGATGATCAACAGGGCCGCTGCTGGCCAAAACGTTGCCCTAAGCAAAGTTTTAATGTGGTGCCCCCACAGAGGAAAAAAAACACAAATATATGTATTTAAACATGTATTTATTTATTTATTTATATATACATATATAAATATAAAGACTCAAATTTATACTTAAACATTCAAATATTAACATATTATAAAATAATAGTTTGCATAAAAATAAACACTGACATGTCTTCTGCAGAAACTTTCCTAATTTCAAACATTTACAAACGGTACAGAATAAAACAAGGCGCCACAGTGTCGTAGTCAGTAGCACGTTCGCCACACAGCAAGAAGGTCGCTGGTTCGAGCCTTGGCTGGGTCAGTTGGCTTTTCTGTGTGGAGTTTGCATGTTCTCCCCATGTTTGCGTGGGTTTCCTCCGGGTGCTTCGGTTTCCCCCACAGTCCAAAGATATGGGGTACAGGTGAACTGGGTAAGCTAAATTGTCCGTAGTGTATGTGTGTGTGAATCAGTGTTTATAGATGTTTCCCAGAGATGGGTTGCGGCTGGTAGGGCATCCGCTGCGTAAAAAAAAAGCTGGATAAGTTGCCGGATCATTCCGCTGTGGTGACCCTGGATTAATAAAGGGACTAAGCCGAAAAGAAAATGAATGAATGAATGAATGAAGGAATAAAACCCTCTATGTCCTCAGTGCTGCATCCTGTGTCTACCTGTGCAGCTGCTGGTGTCTCTGGAGCAGTGCTGCCACCTCATCTTCTTTTGTGATATATTTTAGCATTGAACTTCCACGTACAATGCAGAATAAATTAGTCATTTAAAGAGGACTAATGACATACCATGAAGACAATGGACTAGTCAAACACTCTTCATAATGTTTACAAACTTCAACCAAAATGTGGATTTAACTTGCACTATAATCTATGGTAACAAAAACTGACCTTCACTGTCAGTATAAATCAAAGTCATTTGCCATTTTTAAGAATTAATGGGTGTATTTTTAAACAAAATCTTATTGTTAACATTCAGAAAAAAAAAATGAAAAATTAATCAATCCATGCAAAAAATGGTTTATGGTCGATAGTTATTTCACTCATTTTAGATTATTGGTGTTTCAGAATTAACAGAATATTAATCAGTTTTTTTATTTCATATCCACTTAAGTGTGACGTCAGCTTCCGGGTCCAAGTGCTCTATCAAACTGTATGGGGAGACTCATCAAATGATAATAAACATTTACAAAGCAATGTAATACTTTCGAAAATCAGAATATACGTTTATATATATGGTAACACTTTATTTCGATGGTCCACTTAATATCTGTTGATACAGAAATTAAACAGACATGTTTAACTGACTATAAGAAACTTCGCAAGTACATGTCAACTTACACTACCCCTACCCCTAACCTAACAGTCTACTTATAATCAAATAATAATTAGTTGCAATATAACTTAAATTTAACAAACAGGCCATCAAAATAAAGTGTGATCATATATATATATATATATATA
>CAIGQQ010028245.1:15344-31108 GCA_903798035.1 Danio albolineatus
ACTCTAAGCGACTTCGGGTAAGCGATGAACCATTACTTGAAAATAAGGATTTATTAGGTTAATCAATCTAAATTAGACCAAATCATAACCTATAAGGTAATCGGCTTGAATTGGATGAATGAATATCTAAATTATAATGAATTGGAGTCAGATTAAATTCGGAGATGAAAGCGATTCAAAATATGTTTTCATAATTAAAAATATTTCTTCTTCCATGTGCTAAAAGGCTTACACGCATTTACCTTAACCCATACTGTTAGCTCCTTCATCGGACTAATAAAGGGACCCTTACACTAGTAGTGTCAATTCTAGTATTTCTAATCCCCTTTGCCCACTTGTGGACTCATACTCGAAATATCAAAACCAATGCAATCAGCTGTATTTCAAACACAAGTTTGTAGATATTTGTTTTCAACAAGCTCTTGTCAAATTGGGTCATCTGATCAATCAGAGCAAAGTTGGTCTTAGCCTCGTATGGCACCCAAAACTGAAAGTGGGCAAGAAACGGAAGTTAAGATTGTCCTTTGCTGTTCATCCACCTGAAACAGTTCTGAAATGAAAAGAAGAAAGCTGTGATATTTACAGACTAGATGAGAAATTAAACATGATCTCATTCAATATTAGATTCATTCATTCATTCATTTTCTTTTCGGCTTAGTCCCTTTAATAATCTGGGGTCGCCACAGCGGAATGAACCGGCAACTTATCCAGCATTTGTTTTATGCAGCGGATGCCCTTCCGGCTGCAACCCATCTCTGGGAAACACATCCATACATTCTCATTCACACACATACACTATGGACAATTTAGCCTACCCAATTCACCTGTACCGCATGTCTTTGGACTGTGGGGGAAACCAGAGCACCCGGAGGAAACCCACGCAACCACGGGGAGAACATGCAAACTCCACACAGAAATGCCAACTGACCCAGCCGGGGATCGAACCAGCGACCTTCTTGCTGTGAGGCGAACGTGCTACTCACTACGCCACCGTGGCGCCCTCAATATTAGATTTTTAATTTAATTTAATGTTTATCATGCTGGCCTGTTCTTGTACAGACATGAATGTTTGTTTTTTACACCACTAACATGATGTTGAACAAAACAGACTGGGATTAGTTAATTTACATGTCAGTCAAACAGCAACTAAGTGGTCCTTTTCTAATGGAAGCTCTCCCATGAGTCTGAATGATCAAGAAACTTTGTAATACTTCTTAACCGGTACACTCTCATTCATACGTTTTAGTATTAATTGCTCATCCCTCAATAATGTTTTTTAGGATTAGATTAGATTAGATTCCACTTTATTGTCATTACACATGTACAAGTACAAGGCAACGGAATGCAGTATACTTATGGTAGTATTGGTATAGTAGTATTTAATGTGGTAGTATTTAATAGGGTTGGGGTTTGTGGTCTCCCTTTAAAAATCATACCTTTTTATACTTATATTTATGTATAAATTCATATGAATTAGCCACTTTTTCACCAATAGGTAAAATAGCTTGATGTTCTGAGATGAGATTAGGTTTAAACGTCTGATTTAGTCTCACTTTGATTCTAAATATGTCAAGAAGAAGCAATTTTCCATGTTATTAAAGCAAATCCATGTTGTCTGGATAAAAACCGTTGCACAAATCTCATTTACGGGTGTTTGGATTTTCAGTTTTTGGAGTAACACTTTATTTCGATGTTCCAGTTGTGTATTAGTAAACTGTTACGGTGGGTGTGACGATGACAACGATGTGAGGATCCAATAGCAGATTTATTAAAAGTCAGTATAGCGGTGGTCATCAGGAGCAAACAGGTATATAAGGGAAATCCAGAATCGTAGTCAAATAACAGGCAGAAGGTCAATGAGGCTGGTAGCAGGCACAGATAACAAATAACAAGACTAAAGTCAAAAATCACAGAACAGGAACAAAGGAAACGCGTTGTATGGACATTAACAGATTGCATTACTCAGCAATGACTGTGTGCAAGTGTGCTGTTTATAAAGTGTGTGTAATCAGTCCAGAAGCAGCTTCAGCTGAGAGAGTCTAATCAGATGGTGACTTGGAGCAGGAGTGTGTGTGTGTGCTGCATGACTGGATTTGTAGTCTGGTAACAAGCAGATTTGTAGTTCATGGAATGTTTGTATGTGTGTCAACCAGCGATCTCTGGCTGTAGATCGTTGGTGATCGTGACAGTAAACTGTCTACTTAATATCTGTTGATACTGACATTCAACAGACATTTAACTGACTATAAGAAACTTTGCAAGTACATGTCAACTTACACTAACCCTACCTCTAACCCCAACCCTAACCCCAACCTAACAGTCTACTTATAATCTAATGAGAATTAGTTGATATTTATTCACTGGGATAATTATTCACTGGGATTTATTCACTGGGAGTATTTATTCACTGGGAGTTGCAAGGTAACTTAAATTCAACAAACCGACCATCAAAATAAAGTGTGACCTTTTTGGGGTTTTAAAATCTGTACCTGATCTGAATAGACTATACATAATCCAAGGTTAAAAATAATTATTGACATAAACTGTACATATATACATACATTGGATTCATGTAATATGGTATGTATGACCATTTAGGGGTACTTTAATGATAAACTCTCCTTTTGAAACCCTTTAGTTTTAACTAAAAAGGGTTAACCTTTTAATTAAAGGTTAGCTTTGAAGCATCCTATAAAAATATGAACATATAAATGAACTCTTGCTAAAGATGTGCTGCAGTCTCCAAAGCAGTGTAGTTGGGTGGCATTACTGTAATTGAGCAATATAGAGGTACCAAACAAATTAATAACAAAGTATCTGTCCATCATGTCTGTTTCCATTTTCATCAGCATCGCCTGGCAACAATGCAAAAATGTCTGTATATCATTATCTTTCATAAGATATGGACACTTCCATCTTATTAGGGATTCATGGGTTTCCTACACTGGATTCAATCATAAACTCAACAAGTACTTATGTTATGTGTTGCTATCTGCTCTGATGTCAAGTGAGAGTCTTTCTGTGTGTTGTCATGAGACACACTGTTGTCGAAATAGTAACATACAGCTGTGTTCAGATCAGCAGGATATTTTCAGTGCTTCTTTTGTCTGCACTGCCGCTCTGAGCACAGCTGGCCACTCACTGCATTTCAATTGATTTAACACACTCATGCTCAATGTTCCCTCTAATTTGTGTTCTTGCCGAGTAAAACCTAGTTTTATTGGGCTGATATTTTGGACACCTGAGCTGAAACTCTCTGTGCATTATCCATTATATAAAAAACAAAAACCTTTTATTCTGGAATGGTTTGTTTCATTGCTATTCAGTAGGTCTCGTCAGCAAAGGAAGAAAGAAAAGTTGTGCAAACTCTTTTTACTGTTAGTAAGTTTCAAAAATGAATAAGATAAAAATATGAATACCAATATATACACACATGCAGAAAAACAATTGTATGTATTGCTTATTTTAAATCCTCACGTTAATCTTTTAGGTCAGACTTTATTTTGATGGACCGTTTGTTGAATTTAAGTTACATTGCAACTAATTCTCATTAGATTATAAGTAGACTGTTGGGTTAGGGTTAGGGTTAGTGTAAGTTGACATGTACTTGCAAAGTTTCTTAAGTCAGTAAAATGTCTGTTGAATGTCAGTATCAACAGATATTAAGTAGACAGTCTACTAATACTCAAATGGACCATCGAAATAAAGTGTTAAACAGCTTCACAGTGGAGCCTTATTAAATACTGAATATACTCTCAAAAAATGTTTGCTGTCCGTTCAAACTACTTAGTTAAAATGAGCTGAAACAACACAATTCCTGAGTTTATTGGGAAACAACTTAATTGTTTCATGTTCAATCCACTTAAATTTGTAAAAACTAATCAGATAACTTAAATCCTTCATGTTGTCCCAACACAAATTGATTGTGTGAAACCCAGCATCCATACATTAATATACACTGTAAAAATGCAGGGTTCCACACAATTCATTCATGTTGTCCCAACACAAATTTATTAGGTTAACTTAACACTTTTAACAAATTTATGTAGATTGAACATAAAAAAAATAATAAGTTAGTTTGAACAATAAATTGTTTTTAATTTTTTTGAGTGGATGTTACACTGAATGATTACATTATTTCAATATTCAACATTTTGACATTTTATTTCCCAAGAGTTATTTAAAACAACAAAGTAGACATTTGTGCTTATTATTATTTTTATGTATTTAAATAGTTTATTCATTTTTGTTATTAATTAAAATGTGTATTTTTATTGAAACTTTCAAAATGACGCTTATTGCACTGTTTAGTAACGCTTTTGGACAGTGTAAGGCATCTTTGATTCATTTATTCTATGTTTTTGCATGATTATTTCAATGGAATTCTTCCTTAACCCTTTTAAGCCCATATAGTTATAACTATAGTTGCCAAAGTTCATAGTTGCCATTTTCCTTTTATAAGTAATTTTCTTTATGTTATCCATGTTTAATTTCTCAATGACATGCAAGCAAACAACCAAATAAAAGATTTCAAAACAGAAAAAAAAGTGGTATTGATTGAATTCCTGTCACATGAGACCTTCAGCTTTCTACCCCTTCAGGATGCAAAATGGACACAAACCCTCTCAAATAAAGACAGTTTTCATGATACTAAAAAATATTTTTTTGTTCACAAATGTATATCAGCGTAATCATGAGGGTATCTACAGCCATTCAAATAAAATCTTTCAAGAGATCTTTGTTTTTTTGTATACTTTGTTAAATGTTCAAGTGGAAACGCTAGTTGCCGGTGGACAAATTAGGGAATAATGTGCTAGTAAGTGAATAAATCAAGGTAATTAGTCTTGTTTAATGATTAATACTCCATCTATACATAACTTAACCATTTAACTCATAAAACATAAATGCTCTAAAGTAGACTCTTTTGATACACAGTTTGATACACAGCAAAATCCACAGAGTAAAATTAACATTTCCCACTGGTCTCACTCCTACAAAGAGTTCAAATAATACTAGAGCAGAGTTAAAGTGCTGATTGAACGAGAATAATGAACTCCTGCTGTTAAAAAGCAGAATCACTGAACAAAAACACAAAACTACAACCAAATTCATTCACAACCTTAGGGCCTACTGTCCCCACAAACATGGGTATTGTGCAAATTGCCGATTTGCACAAAAACAGTTTCAGGTAACAGCAACCAACATTTTTGAAAACTGTTGCCAGGGTCTGTGTTTTTTAGAAAAGTGAGAAAAAAAACGTTTTTGTTTACAAAAATATCTGAGTATGTGTGGACATGGCCAACTGAAACTCAATAAATCTCTCAATCTCAGCTCGTTAGGATCATTAAACAATTCCACAAGCAGAATCAGCAGCTTCACTTATTACTAAACTGTTTCTGTCTGTATTCTGTCTAAACTACTACTAAACTATTTCTGTCAGATAAAGGTCTGTAATGAGATTTACTGAAAATTTAGTTATGTAAAATAAAGTTGTGTGTTGCAGTAGAACAGAATAGGCTAAATTGTCCTTAGTGTTTGAGATTGTATGGGTGTTTCCCAGTGATGGGTTGCAGTTGGAAGGGCATCCGCTGCATACAACATATGCTGGATAAGTTGGCGGTTCATTCCACGGATTAGTAAAGGGACTAAGCTGAAAAAAAAAATGAATGAATGAAAAATACAGTTTTTTTTTTTCCACACCAGTATTTAGTTTTTGACTTTTTTTCTTTGACTGGTGTAGTGTGGGGCCAAATCCTTTCTACTCTTGGGATTTGCTTTATAGGGAACAAGACATTAAAACTGTTGAATTATTATATATGTATATATATTCATATTTTTAATTATTAATTATTTATTATAATATAAATTATTAGGCGCCACGGTGGCCTAGTGGGTAGCACGTTCGCCTCACAGCAAGAAGGTCGCTGGTTCGGTCCCCGGCTGGGCCAGTTGGCATTTCTGTGTGGAGTTTGCATGTTCTCCCCGTGGTTGCGTGGGTTTCCTCCGTGTGCTCCGGTTTTCCCCACAGTCCAAAGACATGCGGTACAGGTGAATTGGGTAAGCTAAATTGTCCATAGTGTATGTGTGTGAATGAGAATGTATGGATGTGTTTCCCAGAGATGGGTTGTGGCTGGAAGGGCATCTGCTGCGTAAAACAAATGCCGGATAAGTTGGCGGTTCATTCCGCTGTGGCAACCCCGGATTAATAAAGGGACTAAGCCGAAAAGAAAATGAATGAATGAATGAATATAAATTATTATATTAATTATTGCAAAATTTGGGCACAAATAGGTTAATAAAAATAATTCTTCCTAAATAAAATATCTAATAATAAATGAAATTGAATGTGTTGTATTTCAATTGCGGCGGTTCATTCCGCTGTGGCGACCCCAGATTAATAAAGGGACTGAGCCGAAAAGAAAATGAATGAATGAATGAATGTATTTCAATTGCATTGCATTACAATGCATGACCTGCCCACCAGTTACCTTAAGAAGGTAATCTTTTTTTTTTTTCACACATATTTTTTAGTCTGTTTTTCTTGCTGTTTTTTTTTCTGTCTGTGCAGGAGCAACATCAAAGCCGCATTGCTCTGGCTCAGAAGGAACGGTTCCCAAGGAAGGCCTGTGTATGTGTGTATGTGTCTGAGAGAAAGAGGAAAGATGGTTCAGAGAAGAAATGGAGGTGTGCTGTCTGGATTCCTGTCTGGGCTGTGTGAACTTCAACAAAAACAGGTTAGAAGTGTTCACATTTCGTTTACCTGAGACTTACAGAAACACAACGAATGACGAGAAAAACAGGTGACACTTGCCGAGTCGGTCAAAAAAGCAGCCAACTAGACCAATCTGTCTGAAGAATCAAGTTAGTGTAAACTCATCACAAGTGAATGAACAAAAAACACATGTCAGCTCCAGTACTTTTGTTTTTAATCAACACATCAAATGGTGTGATGAAAAAGGCGAGCGTTCCCACGCAAACCCTCATCCACTGGGACCGTTACGTCCGTTCCAGCATTTATTTTCAGTTTTATGTGGTGTAACATTAAAGCGTGATGTATTGCTGTGTGATTCATCCATGCTGCCTCATGGTTAAGATATGGCTTGGTTATTTGTCATTCCGTTTCAGTACTGGCAAGATGATAAATGTTGTATGTAGTGCCCCTTTTGGCCTGTGACGTACGTATTAAAGGTTTAGTTCAAGATAGAAGTGGCAGGCCTCTGAAGTGCTTCGGAACGTGCAGTTTCATTTGACGCATTGACATCTTTCCATTGGAAAAAGAAGTTAACGTGGAATATATTCAAGTAGCTTCTGCTCTTTTTTTAATAATAACCAATCAGGTCTGTATTTAACGTTGCAGACTGGAAGAAGTCTGTGCTAGTTTGGGATAGTGTCAGTATTTTTAAAATATAGTTCCAACGACTCCTTTAGATTAAAAATGTAACTTTCACTACAAGAAATGTTTTCAGTATTGCTGTTGTTTGGTTTAAAATTCATGGCACTTTTGCCCTCATTGGTGGTGTTTAAAATGTACAGCAATGAATACGCTTCCATCATAATTTATTCATGTCTTCTTGTTTAAAAAAATGAAGTTTATTGTTATTATTGTTTATTGTCTTTTAAAATTTTTGCTTATTTATTAAACAAAATATTTTAAATAATAAATTTAATAATTGATATTGCAAGAATCATTTATATGTACAGTTGAAGTCAGAATTATTAAATCCCCTGAATTTCTAGCCTCCCTGTTTATTTTTTCCCCAATTTCTGTTTAACGGAGAGATTATTTTTTTAGCACATTTCTAAACATAATAAGTTTTATAACTCATTTCTAATAACTGATTTATTTTATCTTTGCCATGATGACAGTAAATAATATTTTACTAGATATTTTTCAAGACACGTCTATACAGCTTAAAGTGACATTTAAATGCTTAACTTGGTTAATTAGACTAGCTAAGAGGTTAACTAGGCAAGTTAGGGTAATTAGGCAAGTTATTGTATAACAATGGTTTGTTCTGTAGACAATCGAAAAAATATAGCTTAAAGGGGCTAATAATTTGGACCTTATAATGTTTTTTTTTATTATTAAAACTGCTTTTATTCTAGCTGAAATAAAACAAATAAGAATTTCTCCAGAAGAAAAAAAAAATATTATGAGACACACTTTGAAAATGTCCTTGCTCTATTAAACATCACTTAGGAAATATATACCAACAGAAATTCATTATACTCTGAAAATCTATACCTTTACTCACATTACATCCTGCTTTCAAAAGGCACAGGTTAGGAGAAGGCTTTACAAAAGTTTTTCAAAGACTAGAAAAGTTATTTGGAATGTGATTTGATTTGGCTGTAAAACAAATAAAGTAATTATTTTAAAGGGGTATGATGATTTGTATAGGCATTGTATAAATAATATATGAAAGCCATAAGCAGCCTCCTTCACATGTTCAAATACAGTAATCCGAAATCATTCTTATATATAAATATAAATAGATCAATGTAATACATTTAAAGCATAATTCAATGCATTTCCACAAGTCAGGACATAAGTCTGTCTCCTGTCTAAACACCAGTGAATAAAGCAATGTTTACCACACTACACAATGGCTGAGTTTCTATGCGGGGTTCAGGCTATTGAATCTTTTAAAGATGTCAGTAAATCCCAAATAAATTAGATCTTTAAGCCCAAATAAATTAGATCTTTAAGCCCAAATGTGTCCATGAAAGAATTTGTATTAAAGTAACCCTACTCACCACTACTATTATTCTGATGGCACCAGGTTTGCGTTTAACTGTGCTTTAAACATCATGTGAAAAAAAGTGATTTGTGGTAAATGAAACCTTCTTCATATCCTCACTATATCAGAAACAGATTTGTCCATAAAATAGATTACCTATTTTGATGTCTGTGATGAATGACATGTGTAATAATGTCATCATGTTTGCTGTTAGGTGCTATGTTTGTGCATTTCTGTTTTGAGTTGATTTGTGATTATGTTTTGATCTGTTCTTCATGCACTGTAAACAAATAATGTCCATATATTATGTAAATGTTTCCATATATTACTGTATATGCTCTGCCGTTCAGACCTGAACACATTCCAAAAAAAGTTGAGATGGGAGCAAATTAAGGCTACTAATCTGGTTAAATTGGATAAATCATGATGTGATTTAAAACTACTTTGGCAAACCTTTGTCAAGTACCAAAATACGAAGTTACATCCACAAATGCCAGTTAAAACTGTACTGTGCCAAAAGGAAGCCCTATGTTAACAGTGTCCAGAAGCACAATCAACTTCTCTGGGCTTTGAGGCATCTGGGATGGACCATCACACAGTGGAAATATGTACTGTGGTCAGATAAATCAATATTTCAGGTCTTTTTGGGAGAAATGGACACTGTTGGATCCGGACCAAAGAATAAAAGAGTCATCCAGACTGTCACCAGCAAAAAAGTTCAAAAGCCAGGGTCTGTCATGGTATTGGGTTATGACCATGCCCTTGGGAAAAATAGCTTGCACTTCTGTGATGGAACCATTTATGCTGAAAAGTACATAGAGATTTTGGAGCACAATATGCTGCCTTCTGTTCCAGGGATGCCCATGCATATTTTAACAAGACAATGCAAAACCACATTCTGCTGGCAGGCCAGTCAAGTACCTATATTCTCTTTCTCCACAGCAAGGACTTTGTAATGTGTGCAACATTACAAAGTCCTTGCTGTGGAGAAAGAGAATATAGGTACTTGACTGGCCTGCCAGCAGTTCTGACCTGTCTCCAATGAAGAATTGTGTGGTGCGTTTTAAAGTGCAATATGTGACAACGAAGACCCGTTGCCCACCTTAAGACTTGTATGCAGGAAGAAAGGGACAAAAATGATACCTGAAACATTTTATCACTTGGTGTCTTCAGTCCCTAAACGTCTTTTAAATTTTGTGAAAATGACTGGAAGTGGTAAATGTTTTACTGTTAAATTCTGTTCAACTGTTTTAAAAAGTGGCGCCACGGTGGCCTAGTGGGTAGCACGTTCGCCTCACAGCAAGAAGGTCGCTGGTTCGAGCCCTGGCTGGGTCAGTTGGCATTTCTGTGTGGAGTTTGCATGTTCTCCCCGTGGTTGCGTGGGTTTCCTCCGGGTGCTCCGGTTTCCCTCACAGTCCAAAGACATGCGGTACAGGTGAATTGGGTAAGCCAAATTGTCCATAGTGTATGTGTGTGAATGAGAATGTATGAATGTGTTTCCCAGAGATGGGTTGTGGCTGGAAGGGCATCCGCTGCGTAAAACAAATGCTGGATAGGTTGGCGGTTCATTCCGCTGTGGCGACCCCGGATTAATAAAGGGACTAAGCCGAATAGAAAATGAATGAATGAATGAATGTTTTAAAAAGTGTTGCAAGAACTAAAAATGGAATACAGGTTTATTTAAAAAAAACAACAACTATAAAAATCATGAGGATCACATTAAATAATGTTTTTATTGTCTGAAATGAAATACAAGTCAAAGTCAATTTAGAAATCACTACTTTCTTTCCTTTTTTCATACTTTTTCTGATTTGGGGTTGTACTTCATAATTTATGATACCAACTTGAACAATAGATCACTTAAATTAAAATGTTACTTAAATTGATTAAATAAAAATATCAATAAAAGTCACTTTTTCAATGTTTTCAACATCAAAAGTTGTTGGAGGAAAGAAATCAAGGTCCTATAATGAAATTCACAAGCATACATAATATAGAAAACAAATTAATTAGTTAATAAACAGATCATATTTTACTCTGCGCAGAGTAATGTGTTCAAATAAAGGTAAGCCAGTTTTGCCTTTTGTAACTTGTACATTTTGAACGCTCATGCATTTATTTCTGAGACTTTTTTATTCCACAGAAGAAAGTCATATGCAGTAAGGGTGAGTAAATGATGATTAATGGGTGAATGAATAATGGATTATAAAATTCAAAAACTGTATTGGTATTCTATTGGTTGTAATGGCATGCGATGTTTAAATAAAAAACAACAAGACACCAAAGAACATCAAAAGTGTTCAAAGTCTCTCAGTGAATGTCATTTTTATGTTTGTAACTTTCTGACAGTTGATTTTAGCACTTAGTCTGCCACCTCTCATGACTAATACTAGTCTGAGATCAGTCCTTAAGTGAAATTTTTCAGCTTCACAATTATGTAAAGGGCATACAGCTAGAAAATATACAGCCTGAACTTACGCCTATAAAAATGCCAACTACTAAGGTTACATGGTAAATCTCACCTGCTGAGCATTTTGCCCATCAGTAAAATCATCCATGCGACTTGCACAAATAGTGGTGCTGCAGGCTAATGTGGAATTCGACACTAAGAGAAATAAGAAGCATCACGGTTTAAAGACCCATTTAGGCAGATAAAGAGTTCTGTTTGGTTTAAAGGCCATAGACATATCCTGCAACTGACATCCAGTCCAGTGATCACTTAAAAGCTTAGATAGGGTTTACATTTATAGAGGGGAGAAAAAGAAATAGTTTAGTGTCTGTTTTGTTTGTTTTTTAACACAACATAAAAAGGTAATTGATCAGAAAACAAAAATGTATGGTGAATTTGCTCACTCTCAGTCCATCTAACTCCAGAAATACAGAATTATCCTGAATGGTTTGTAGGTTTTTGGATACTGAATCATTTTGAATGGACTAATAAATGCTATTAGATTATTTTCTTAAGTTGAAGGCCAATTGAAAATAACAATAAAAACTGTTTAAGAGAAGAAAAAACTTGTAAGTTTATTAAAATGTGGCAATGCGGTGGCATAGTGGGTAGTGCTGTCGCCTCACAGCAAGAAGGTCGCGGGTTCGGAAGTAAAAAAAAAAAAAAAGGCAATATTTGTTCATGGACCAAGACAAAGTAAGAGACTTTTCTATCTTATCTTTGTTCTTCAGTAAAACATTAAATATGATTTTTAGCTGTAACAGTGGTCTTTGGTTATTTATAATGTTCAAGTCAACAAGCATTGGCAACACACACACACACACACACACACACACACACACAGATGTATACACTACGTGGTGTTGTGAAAAAAAACGATTGGGATGTGTGATTTTCTTTCCATTTTTTGGGGAAAAATGTTGAAAAGCAATAGCCATTGATTTCTTTGGTATCTTTTTTTTATTATTTTTATCTTCATTCATTCATTCATTGTCTTTTTGACTTTTTTGACACAGCGGAATGAACCACCAATTTATCCAGCACATGTTTCATGCAGTGGATGGCTTTTCAGCCGCAACCCATCACCGGGAAACATCCATACACTCTTGCCTTCACACACAACAACCAATTTAGTTTATTCAGTTCATCTGTACCGCATGGACTGTGGGGGAAACCAGAGCACCTGGAGGAAACCCACGCGAACACGAGGAGAACATGCAGAGTCGACACAGAAATGCCAACGGATTCAGCTGGGGCTCGAACCAGCAACCTACTTGCTGTGAGGTGATTGTGCTACCTCCTGTGCCACTGCGAAGCCCTATTATTTATCTTATCAACTCTTCATAATCTTAAAAATTTTTATTTTGTCTTCAACAGAAAAAAGAACTCCGTCTTCCGTTCAAGAGTTAGTAGATGTCTTTTTTGGATGAACTATTCATTTATGTATGTATGTATGTATGTATGCATGTATGTATGTTTTGGTTTTATTTATTTTTTGTTGACTCCTAAAGTGCCAGTAACCATTCTACCATGTTTAACACCAAACCACCAAGGATCAGGGTTTTCTTTAAAACTCCTTTAATGCCATGAACTGCAGGTGAGAAATTAACATCACAGTCATGTCAATTTTATTCCTTTAAAGTGTTCTTCAAGTGCACAGAAACACACTCCCACACAGATAAATCGTCACCTTGGAAAGGTTCTATCTTCGTTCTGAATGATGTTGAGATATTGAGCTTCAAAGTTTTTACATTCCATAGAAAACAGTATGTGTGTAACATTTTGTTTTTTAAATAAAATCTTAAAATGTAAACCATAATGTAAAAAAGGTGTCAATTAATAAGAATATGTCAATAACTCAATTTTGTCGGCGCAATAGCCTAGTGGTTAGCGCGCTGACATAGGGTGCAGAAGCACTTCAGAGTGTCCTGAGTTCGAATCCTGGCTTGAGGACAACTCCCTACCCCCTTCTCTCTCTCTCCAACTTTGCTTCCTGTTTCAATACTGTCCTATCTAATAAAGGCAAAAAACTTTGACAAAAATGTCAGATAGAACCTTATCTTAAGGTTACGAAATAGCACAAACAAAAAAAACAAGAAAGAACAAGCTAAACATGAAATGTTGAAGTAAAAAACAAACTTGCTCAAATAAAGTTACAACAGGCCTAGTCATTGCTTTATTTGAAGAGTTTATAAGCAAAAAAAAAAAGTTTTTTATTTTTTAATTTTTTTTGTAATGTTCAGATATCACAATGTGCATTGATGTGTACAATTGCAAAAAAACAACAACAACAACAACAACATGATTTATGGAAATTGAACTCTTGAATTACAACACAGGTGTCAAACTTAGTTCCTAGAGTGCCACAGCTCTGCAGTTTAGTTCCAATCCTAATTAAAAACGCCTGATCAAACTAACTGAGCACTCTAGGCTTGTGTGATACCTACAGATAGGTATGTTGAAGCAGAGCTCAGGGCTGCGGCCCACCAGGAATTGTTTGACACCCCTGATTTACAACAACTTTCGCAGTGGTATCATCCTAAATGGGGTAATTCTTTCTCTGTGTGAAAAGAAGTTGCAAGTTCTGCAAAAAAATAAATAAATAAAATAAATCCTAACAAAAAACAGGTTATGGGATTTAAGTAATATGGGGTTTGTGTAAATAATAAAGCAATTATCTTTTTTGTGGGGTCATTAATTCCTATAAGAATGTTTACAGGCTGAACGTTACTTTCAAAAATCTGTCGTCTCCTGCAAACAAAAACTCATTTTTCTGTGTGGGTATGTTTGCATTTAACCTGGAGGCAAAGCCTAACCTACAAAATGTCCTGACGTAAACAGGTAACTCTCCACAGGTTAAACGAAATGACTTGACATCTGCTGTAAACAAAGCCATACAGAAACCGCTGTTCGCTGGAGGAATTTTTTGCTGTGTCTTTTATACGGAGTACAGATGAATGGGGTTTTTATTTCCGAGATAAGCTATAATGATGAATCTCTGCTCCAGGGAAAGACTGACAGAATGAGAGAAAAGTGACAAGCCAAGCGAGAGCATCATCACAAAAGCTCCCCGTCTCTCCTCCCTCAACAGCCCACCTGTTTGTGCTGGTTCATATCCTTCATTCCTTCTCTTTTTTCTTCTTCTTTTCTTCATCTTTCAAGAAAGCCCTGGCCTTGTTACAGACACTCTTCCTGTTCAGATCCCAATCTTTGTCACTGCCTTATTAGAAATCCAATTCTCTGCCTCTCTGACCTCCCTCTTTCAGCATGTGCTGCACAACTTCTGGAGTGAGCAAAACATCCTGACCAATCATGCTTTCGCTTCGCCTCTATTAAGACGCAATCTTCCCTTTCATTTTCACTCCTGGAAATATGCACATATATTAGAATGCATTATCTCCATGTGCTCCAGACCTTCTGGGGTTTATATTTATAATACACACTGCCGGCTGTCGTGAGGCACACACCCCATCATTTATTGAGCGTGCTGATATTTGGTTGGATCTGTTCAGCTTGTTGAAGTCTGACTATCTGGTCTTCACCTGTTACATAACAGCTAGATTGCAGGTTTCCTGGCTGTAAATGAACCATAGCCTGTTGAAGCACCCTGGAGGACCTTGGATAGCATCCTCCACAAGACCTAATGATCACTGCAACACATATGCACTGTAAAAAAAAGTTGGGTTCCACACGATTCCTTCATGTTGTCAAATTTAAGTGGATTGAATATTTAAAAATTCAGTTATCCCCTTCCAGAACAAACAAACAAAAAAATGTAACAGTTGTGTTGTTTCAACCTACACTGTAAAAAAACTCCCTAATTTTACAGAAAATCTCCTTAAATTTTTAGAAGTAATTTTTTGTCATTTCAAATTATATTCAAAACTCAGTAAAATGACCAACAATCTCTCTAAATTAAGAGTTTGACTTTCATTTTAGGTACTTTATCATTAAAGACAAGTTACTGTCATTTTTGTTTTTATACAGGGAAATTATTGTATTATTTATACAGTATTTTTCTGTTTTTTTAAATTATATTCAAAACTCCATAAAAATTACAAACAATATCTGTGAATTAACAGCTTGACTGTTATTTTATGTTTTATATAATTAATGACAAATTACAGAAATTTGTCTGTTTTATAAAATCAAATTGCCATATTATTTACACAGTTTTTCCCTGTTTTTTTTAAGAACATTTAAAATTCTGTAAAATTAAAGTAATAAATTGTAATTACTTGTGAACCTTGCACTGTAAAAAAAAAATCGAAAAAAAAAGGTCAAATGACTGGCAGCTACGGCTGCCAAACAGACCATAAAATTACGGTAAAATTTCTTTAATGAAATAAAGTGCAAAAGTAATAAATCTACAGATATTTTCATTAAAATGTTTACAGAAAAACACTGTTATTTTAAAGACTTTTCCTAGATTATTACGATTAAATATGTTTAATAAAGTTACACACTAAGAGTTTTACTAAAAAAACACTGTTATTTTAAAGACTTTTATTATGATTAAATACATTGAATAAAGTTACACACTAAGAGTTTAACAAAGAAACACTGTTATTTTA
>CAIGQQ010028248.1:0-12433 GCA_903798035.1 Danio albolineatus
GCAATCTCACTCCACTAAGCACAGACACCACTTGTCCCAATATTGTTGCCTTTTATCTACTCGCCTATAATTTTATTTACTTCCTATAAATCTAGTTCCATGTAAGTGTCAAAACCTGTTTTCTTCCAATCTATTAGGTGTCCACTATTTTTCAGCTAATAAAATATCATCAAAATTACTCCCTCTGGTAAGTTTAAATTTTTGTTTCGGGACGTTTTCCATATTGCTCACTTTCTCAATCAAATTAATCCTCCAATTTTTTACACTTTCACTTCATCAAATTTACACAGCGTATTTTACACACACTGATGAACTTCTGTATGTCGCATTTACACAACATACACAATCAATCAAAAAATATTTATCCTCTTTCAACAATCAAATTCCACCCGCAATATTAAACTTCTTGCTCTTTCACATTTACTGAACTTTCACAATTTAAAATGACATTTAATTGAAATACACTTATTTACAGCCAACTAAATATCTGCAATCTTTCTGCCCACTTTAATTCACGCATCCACGCTTTACATAAAACAAAATGCACACTGTTCACAATTCTCAAACCTCTTTATATTTACATTCGCCTTTTCCCAGTTTCTTTTCCATGCATTTCTAATCTATTTCGCCTTCACAATTTCTCTTCCATGTGTTTGCACACAAGGTCAAAACACCTGCGAAATAAATTATCCACACAAAGTCACAACCTCAGCGAACTAAACTATCCCTATTTTTAGAATATTTACAATCTGACCCTATAGCTGTCTTTAACGCTTGGACCGACTAAAACGTAGGGACTTGCACCCGGACTGTTCGAGACCACCCGTCGGCTCGTCTCTGGATTCCCACCCTTATAGTCCAAATTTCAGGTAACCGTCGTTACCTGTGCAAATTCAACACTCAGTCTCGGTCTATATAAAATTCACTTAAGCATTACACCATTGTGTCCTATTCAACTCAATAACCGATCACAGTCCTTATCTGGTCTTGCGTTCCACTAAATAAGTAAAAACAGTCAAAGTACTTAGTGAATTTTATACGACGTACTGTAATGTATTCTTTGCTCCTCACTAAGACTTCTATCCTCACTAAGACTTCAATCCTCACTAAGACTTGTATCCTCACTAAGACTTTTATCCTCACTGAGACTTGTATCCTTACTAAGACTTCACTAATTATATTCACAAACAATCTTATGTATATTCCAAAGCATCGACTTATTCAATCGTTTATAAATTTAACTATATCAATCCTACATATCGCATGACATCAATCAATTTAGATTTGGCCAATTGCAGAAATTCGATTTAACAGGTTTTCTGCTTACCTTATTATTTTTTCGGCGCCGATGATGTCAGTGCAATACAAGAGATCAATAATTTCCTCTCCCCTTTTCCAAGTCGGAGGTCACCAAATTGTTGGAATTCTTACCCTATTCCATGCATGTTCAATAAAAAAGGTCTGGAG
This sequence comes from Danio albolineatus, assembly GCA_903798035.1. Classification (NCBI taxonomy): domain Eukaryota; kingdom Metazoa; phylum Chordata; class Actinopteri; order Cypriniformes; family Danionidae; genus Danio; species Danio albolineatus. Next base: position 1,468 of record CAIGQQ010028248.1, read on the forward strand.
AGGTTTTTCTTCAATGCCAAACATCATAACAATTTATTGGATACAAATGAATAATTCGATTCGCAGAATTCTGTTATCCTCAATGCAATGCAAAGTTACATTTAGGAGGTGCGCAACGCAGTTCATTTTCTGACTCCAATTTTTATAGGCAGCTGGTATTAACAGGTGGCGTTTAGTGAAATTCGTCACTTGTCAGCCATTCTCCAGTCCTCCATTGGCCACAAACAATCATATTTCCTCTATCTGCAACCTTTTATCAGATAAGACATGGTCTGCAACATTTTGTCTTCACACCCCTAAGAACATAAAGCTATGTGTGATCTTTCCAGTGAATGACAGGAAATCTCTACTTCTGCAAAAATGCCTCATTAATATGCAAACTTATCAGACTCAACACAAGATGCCCTTTTAATATTCTACTTCAAGCAATACCAATACAACTGTGCAATGAACAAAAAATATACAAAAATAATAAAGAATATATTCTTTTTTTTCCCCAACAAAATCCCCCTTTTCGGCTCCTCTCTGGAGCCGACAACATCCTCAGATAACCAATCCCAAGAAAAAAAAGAAAAAAAAAAAAGAAAAAAAAACTTTTTTTTTTTGACGCTACTTTAGATAATCTGTATTCTCAGTAATTTTTAAAAATCTCTATGTTCTATTCCTTTGTTGTCATTTCTTTTCACTACTAATTATTTTCTACGTCCTTCCTATACAACTAGTTGCACATACAATTTTTTAATATACTTTTATAAGCTGACTACAAATCACATGATGTACTTGTTAGTTCCTTTCAGCTGTATTTTTGACTTCTTCATCATTAATCCTTAATATTTTCTTTTTAATGATTTCTTCATTTGGTTATATGTGAAAGAAAATCTGTTTTCTTCAACTCTCTTATTCTCTTGTTTTAATTCTTCTTGCAATACTTAGAACGTCATGGTTACTTCCGTAACCCACGTTCCCCGAATAGGGAACGGAGACGTGTGTCTGAATCTCAGACAATGGGAGTTGCTAGACGACCAATCGTTCTGAAGATCAAGAAAACGGGCCAATGAAATGCCAATTGCATTGGCGGAGCTTCGCTCCACAGCTGAACCTGATGAGCTCGTTAGGGCTATATCAGTCAGCTGCAGAGGAGCTCCTTCAGAATTGCCTGCTGAAGAGCCGATCAATCAGCTCCCAGCTGGAGACTCAGGTGCTGTGGCAGAGGAGACACACGTCTCCGTTCCCTATTCGGGGAACGTGGGTTACGGAAGTAACCATGACGTTCCCCTTCATATGGGAACTTCGACGTGTGTCTGAATCTCAGACAATGGGAGACTGTATGGAAAACGCCACAGCAGCTAAGCCCGTCACGCTCCTGATGTGCAGATTGCCAAGCATAGCGTGAGCGCACTGACATCATCAAAAGCGCAACCTTCCAACGTCCCTAGGCCCTTAATTACCATTAACATGGGAATAATAATTTATTATCAGGAGTCGTAAATTGCCTTCACCTAGCTAATATAGACTAGGAATTTTTTTGAATACGACAGTACGTTGGGAAAGCGTCAGTCCCCGAAGGGGGAGGACGCTGCGGAGGTCATCTGCTACCCAATAAGGGGGGAGCTTGATGACAATAAAACATATGGACTAACCCTGATTAGGGGGAGTACTACATACGATAGGCTGGTTAGCTGTTAGGGAAGACACGGGACCACCTGGAAAGGGGGAACACACTGTGGTAGAAATGCATATGGCAACACCAAAAGAGGGGATTGCTCATAGCTGGCACCGAACCTCAGTATGCGGGTTGACCACAAGGGGGCATACCAGTACAACACACTGAGCCATGCACTTGACTCCTCCGCTGAGTCAGGTGCTGGGGGCCTCGGAGGAATTCTCTAGGGTTCGCCTGAAAAGGGAAACTTACTAGTAGAATAATGAAAGCGCACGTATCTCCGGGTTAGGGAGCCTGGCGCAGCAAGCGTTTGTTGACACTGAGTCTAATTTTCTCCAGATTGATCGGGGTTACCCAATAATCTGGAGAAAACCGGCTCCACTCGAAGGTTATAAAACCTCGCGAATGTATTGGGTGTCGCCCAGCCCGCAGCTCTGCAGATATCTGTGAGAGAGGCGCCGCGTGCTAACGCCCAGGAAGAAGCGACACTTCTAGTAGAGTGCGCTCTCACATTTAGGGGGCGCGGCTCGCCTTGGCATTCATAAGCCAGCGCGATGGCATCAACTAACCAGTGGGCCAACCTCTATTTTGATACGGCACTTCCCTTCTGCCGACCACCATAACAGATAAAGAGCTGTTCACAGGATCTTATGTTTTGCGTTCGTTCCACGTAAAGGCGCAAAGCGCGTATGGGACACAGCAGTGAAAGGGCCTGCCTCCTCCGAGGGCAGCGCTTGCAGGTTCACCACCTGGTCTCTCAATGGGGTGGTAGGAACCTTGGGCACATAGCCGGGCCGGGGTCTCAGGATAACGTGAGAGTAGGCCGGCCCGAATTCAAGGCACGATTCGCCGACCGAAAATGCCTCCAGATCCCCGACTCTCTTAAATGATGCCAATGCGGTCAGCAGAGCTGTCTTTATAGACAGAAATCTAAGTGATACTGACTCGAGTGGCTCGAACGGGTCCCTCTGCATACCTGCCAGGACTACAGAGAGATCCCAAGAGGGCACGAGAGGGGGGCGGGGTGGATTTAAACGCCGCGCACCTCTGAGGAACCGGATGATTAGATTATGCTTCCCGAGCGTGTTGCCATCCACCGCGTCATGATGAGCGGAGATGGCAGCCACGTAAACCTTTAGTGTGGAGGGCGACAGCCTACTCTCCAACTTCTCCTGAAGGAAGGATAAAACAACGCTAATCTGGCACGTTCGGGGTTCTTCTCTGCGAGAAGCGCACCACTCAGCGAATAGACTCCACTTCAGGGCGTAGGCATGCCTCGTAGAGGGTGCTCTAGCCTGAGTGATGGTGTTAACCACCGAGGGAGGTAAATCACCTAAGTCTTCCGAGCTCCGTCTATGTACCACACGTGGAGGTTCCATAGATCTGGGCGCGGGTGCCGGATGGTGCCCCGTCCCTGAGAGAGGAGGTCCTCCCTCAGAGGAATGCGCCAGGGAGGGGCCGTCGCGAGGAGTGAGAGCTCGGAAATCCAGGTCCGGTTGGGCCAGAGAGGCGCAACGAACAAGACCTGCTCCTCGTCCTCCCTGACTTTGCACAGTGTCTGCGCGATTAGGCTCACTGGGGGAAATGCATACTTGCGCATGCCCGATGGCCAGCTGTGGGCCAGTGCATCCGTGCCGAGGGGGGCCTCGGTCAGGGAATAAAACAGCTGGCAATGAGCATTCTCGGGGGAAGCAAACAGATCTATATGGGCTTCCCCGAAGCGCGCCCATATCAACTGGATCGCATCGGGGTGGAGTCTCCATTCTCCTCGGTGCACTAGCTGCTGTGAGAGCGCATCGGCTGCACGGTTGAGCTCGCCCGGAATGTGAATGGCTCGCAGCGATTTCAGCCGCGTATGACTCCAAAGGAGCAGACGGCGAGCGACATATGGTACCCCCCATACGGTTGATATACGCTACCGTCGCCATGCTGTCCGTCCTGACCAGCACGTGTTTCTGCTCCAGCACCGGTAAAAAGCGGCGGATAGCTAGAAACACTGCCAACAGCTCCAGGCAGTTGATATGCCAATGCAGGCGGGGTCCGGACCACGAACCCGCAGCTGCATGCTCGTTGCACACAGCCCCCCAGCCCGTGCTGGAGGCATCCGTCGATACGACAACATGCCTGGATATTAGCCCTAGGGGCACACCGGTCCGTAGAAAAGCTAAATCCATCCAGGGACTGAGGGTGCGGCGACACAGCGGAGTGACGTGCACCCGGTGCGTACCCGCGCGCCATGCCCGTCTGGGGATTCGATCGTGAAGCCAACGCTGAAGTGGTCTCATATGGAGCAACCCGAGCAGCGTGACAGCGGCAGCGGATGCCATATGCCCCAGGAGCCTCTGAAAAGATTTCAGTGGAACCACTATATTCCTGTCGAGCTCTTTCAGACAAGAGAGCATTGACCTGGCGCGCTCCTCTGAGAGGCGCGCTACCATAGCGATCGAATCCAGCTCCAGCCCGAGGTAAGAGATCCTCCGCGCGGGGCAAAGTTTGCTCTTCTCTCGGTTGACCCGAAACCCCAACTGGTTGAGGTGCCGAAGCACTTTGTCCCTGTGCATAATCAATTGATCCCGAGACGAGGCTATAATAAGCCAATCGTCGAGATAATTGAGGATGCGAATGCCCGAGAGCCGGAGCGGCATGAGGGCACCCTCCGCGAGCTTGGTGAAAACCCGCGGAGACAGAGAGAGCCCGAAGGGGAGGACTTTGTACTGCCATGCTCGTCCCTCGAACGCAAACCGGAGGAATGGGCGGTGGCGTGGAAGGATGGAGACATGAAAATACGCGTCCTTCAGGTCTATAGCTGCAAACCAATCCCGAGGACGGACGCTGCAAAGCAAGCGTTTCTGCGTGAGCATCCTGAACGGCATCTTGTGCAGATGGCGATTCAGTCTGCGCAGATCTAGGATTGGTCTTAACCCCCCGCTCTTTTTGGGCACGATGAAGTACGGGCTGTAAAACCCGGACCTCATCTCGGTTGGAGGGACCCGCTCGATTGCACCCTTCGCCAGGAGGGCAGCAATCTCCTCTCGCAAAACAGGGGCGCTCTCGGGAGTGACGCGTGTAGAGTGAATGCCCGTGAATTTGGGAGGGCGAACGGCGAATTGAATCGCGTAACCGAGTCTGACCGTCCGTATGAGCCACCGCGACGCGCTGGGCAGCGCTAACCAAGCTGGCAGGGCGCGCGCTAATGGCACCATCGGAGTGATCGTAGACGTGCCAGCGGAGGGGCAGCTCGGGAAGGGAGTGCTCGCCCCGAGAAGCTGTGCGTCCCGAGGAAGAGCTGAAAATAAGAGAATGTCTCTTACCTTCCTCCCTGGATCCCGCGGTGAGACCGGAGTGAGAGAAAGGAGTCCGTTCTGCTGCACTCTGATGGTCTGTGGCGAATGGGCCCGGCCCTGCGAGCTGGAAGGCGGAGCGTCCCAGACTGACAGTGCTCGGGTTTGCGCATACGGAGAGAGAGGAAACTGCTCTTTTATTGAAAATTTGGTCGCCGCCAGCCCGGAGGCCGGCAGCGGAGTTTTCAAAGTCGATGTTACTAACTGTAGATGTTGTGGTCCTCGGCCCCCCACCGAGGAAAGAGCAGGTCCCCTCTTCTCCGGATGGCCCGTCTCAGGGACGCTTCGCGGTCCGTTTACCGTACTTAACGACGCCCTGGGGTGGAGGCGTCACAGTCCCGCGAGTCGCTCGGTGTTGCCGCTTGGCCGGTGGAGCGGGCAGCGGAAGCGGAGCGGATGTTGAAGCCGCGGGTGGACGCCCTCGGCGAGGAACAGCCGCAGCGGATGGGGCAGCAGGAGGAGCAGTTTTCCGAGCCCGCTGATGGATGATCTCGCCCACCGCTTTGGACTGCTCTTTCACCGCGGAGAATTCCTGGGTGAATTCCCCCACGGTGTCGTCGAACAGGCCTGCCTGGGAAATGGGAGTGTTAAAGAGCCCATATGGTGGGTTGAGAACGGTTAAATTTCACTTTTTGAAGTCCCAAACAACAGGATGACATGTATGCAAGGTTAAAAAACACTTTCAATGTCTTATAATATGTATTTATTTTTACCTCATTTTCCCACAGACTCCCATATGAATCGTCTGAGCGAGTCTTTTTCCCCAAGCACCTCCTTTCCGTGACGCTATCACGTCACGTCACTACGTCATGTCCACCACGTTACGTCCCAATGCCAGAACATATTGAAAACAAATTACTACTTTTGTAAAACAGCGCATTGCTAAATTCTTCATCATAACAACAAACATTTAGTAATAATGAACACTTCATGGACTATTGTAAGCCAACAAATAGTTTCATTCGGCAGTGAGCTAAATGGCTACCGCTACATGCTGCACGGAGCAAACACAATACAGACAACTACATCCATATTTACCTTGTTACGGTCAACAAGACTGGAAGAACACGCAGGTCCAAATAAACTGGGTATTGATCCATCCTTTAACAACAACCGTGCAACAAATCCTGCGTCGTAAGCTGGTAGATTTGTGTAGCTCTCTTCAGAGAGATGACGCGAACACAGCACCATGTTGAGGATGTTATTCTCACGTATTTTACGAAAAAAACCTCAACCACTCCAGGTAGGGAAAAGAGATTTCCAGGTAGGGAAAATAACACAGCTTTTCCCTCGCACTTCAGAGCACAGCGTCTGCGGGTCATGATTTAACCGGAATGCCGATTAGTTCAGTAAAATTAGCAGCAGTCGTGTTTTCCGGATCAATAACTCATGACCGAAACATTGTTCCTACACAAACAGCACCTCTTTTCAACCGTCGCAATGTATACAATCGCCTACAACCTTATTTTCCTAAAAATGAGCTTTGCCTACGCGCTGGATGCATAATATTAAACTCTGTGCGCAGCCGGCAGAGAGACCGGTCCTTAGGGACCGTCTACAAAGAGCAAAACGCGAAAACCAAAAGCTGTCAATAACTTCTCTCTAAATCTTTATACTGCCATCAAACAGTATAAAGATTTGCTTAGATATTACTCAGATCACACGTCACTGCTGTCCCGCTGGTTATGCGGTTATTCTAGCCGGTTATGCTACAACACTTACTGCAATACAGTGCTTGTTGTCTTCCACTTTTCCTTCCTGTCTGTGGGCGGGGCCGGGCAGTTCAAATTTTCCCGGGGCTGCGTGCGCAACTATTATGTTTCGCGTTGACGTCAAGCCGAAACGGCTAAAGACTCGTTCTAATAACGATTCATTTAAACAACAATGAGTCGACTCTTTTATATATGAATCAATCGTTTTAAACACTTTGCACTTTCAGATTTAAGCCTTAGCTGGACATTTCACTTTACTTAGAGCTGTGTAACACACTGCATGGAAGGTCATTTTCAAAAATCCATAATATGGGCTCTTTAAGAAAGCGAGCCTTGTCAACGTCTCTCATCTCGGCCAGGTTCAGCCAGAGGTGGCGCTCCTGGACCACTAATGTGGCCATCGTCTTACCCAGGGCACGAGCAGCCGATTTGGTGGTCATGAGAGCATAATCGGTTGCCGTGCGGAGCTCATGCATCAATCCTGGGGAAGAACCACTCTCCTGCATCTCGGCCAGCTTCTCGGCTTGGTAGTGTTGATAGGTGGCCATAGCATGCAGAGCGGACGCGGCCTGGCCCGCAGCAGTGTAGGCTCTGGCCGTGAGAGACTCAGATAACCTGCACGCTTTGGAGGGGATTTTGGGTGGACCTCTCCAAGCAGAGGGGCCTTGCGGGCAAAGATTGACCGCAATAGCGCGCTCTACCCGGGGAATCGCCTCATATCCCCGGGCCGCTCCGCCGTCAAGAGTGGTGAGAGCGGGAGCGCACGAGGACCGGGCAGAGAAAGGTGCCCTCCAAGCCTGCGTGAGCTCACTGTGTATTTCCGGGAAGAAGGGGACGGGGGGTCTGGAAGGTCTCGCCTTCTTTCTCCCCACGTAGCACCCATCTAAGCGGTTCGGCCGCGGTTCTGGGGGACAAGCCATCTCCAGTCCTACGGCCGAAGCAGCCCGGAATAACACGGCCAACATGTCCGATTCTAAATCCGAGACCGCGCTGACAACCCCGGAGGGTGGCAGGGGGTCTGGATCATCATCGGAGCATGTCAACCCGCCCTCCGATGCAGTGATGGACATCACGTCTCCGGTGTCATCTAATGAGAGCGCGGCCAGCCCGGAGGATGGACCAGCGCCCTCACTCGAAGCAGAAACAGAGCGCACTGAAGAGGAGCGAGGGGTCCGCGGGCCCGGAGGCAACGGATTAGCCCCCACTGTAACCCTCAGGCCTGCCCGTGTGCTAACCGCTTGGCGGGGAGCAGCAGGGGTGACTCGCCCTAATGCAAGGGCTCGCCGCGACCTCAGTTGCGCAACAGTCAAGCCATCGCAGTGCGGGCAAGAACTGTCCGCGAGCACCGCATCAACATGCTGGACCCCCAGACATGTGACACAATACTCGTGCCTGTCATCCGGAGCGAGGAAACCACCACATCCAGAAACGCACGGTCGGAACGACATCTTTAAAAAGACGCGCTACACAACCGTGTGCTCTCTTAGGGAATTCTGCTCTTTTAAAAAACTGCTCTTTTATGTCACCAGTGAAACGCAGAGGGGACAGGAAACCCAGCTCAACCACCGCTCTTGCGTCTTCTCCCGCACTGGTGAAGGTAGGGCTTTCTTCTAATTTTGAAGTCAGCTTGTAGCAGAAGGGTTCTTCAGTCTCGATCGGGTCTGAAGCAACAATTCTGAAGGAGCTCCTCCGCAGCTGACTGATATAGCCCTAACGAGCTCATCAGGTTCAGCTGTGGAGCGAAGCTCCGCCAATGCAATTGGCATTTCATTGGCCCGTTTTCTTGATCTTCAGAACGATTGGTCGTCTAGCAACTCCCATTGTCTGAGATTCAGACACACGTCGAAGTTCCCATATGAAGGGGAACTACTTAGAACTACTAATCTTTACCCGATGATGTGAGTTCAAGTCATTTTTTTTTCAATCTCTTCTTTAAGAGTAAATTACTTTTCTGATTCAAATCTTTTCCAGTTTTTAATATTAAATCTTAATTTAAATGATTCATGATAAGATTATGCCTTTAGTAAATCTTTCCTTAAATACAATGTTCCATCAAATTTTCTAATTATCTCTTCAGTTACCAAGAGCTGTCTCTCCTTCTTTAGTCACCACCATGCATTGTAATTCTTCCTATTTTCTGTTCATGCCCTGTATCAGTAAACCTTTGAAAATAAACAACAATAGTTAAATATCATTTCAACCTTATACATTTAAAGATTCATTGTACATTCTCCTCTAAGTCTTTTTCTTAGTTATTATTTACATGACGCTAATTTCTGTCTCTGTCATATTATCTGTCATCATATGGTCTCAGATGATTCTTGACAGCCCCTTGCCTTTTACTTTAGTGTATGATCTCCAGACATTCTTAGCAGTTTGCTGTGGTCTGGTTGGGAGGAGCCCACATTTCTGAGGCAGACTAATTCTGCTGTGGCGACCCCGGATTAATAAAGGGACTAAGCCGAAAAGAAAATGAATGAATGACAACAGTGTTCATTCATTCATTCATTTTCTTTTCGGCTTAGTCCCTTTATTAATCCGGGGTCGCCACAGCGGAATGAACCGCCAACTTATCCAGCATTTGTTTTACGCAGCGGATGCCCTTCAAGCCACAACCCATCTCTGGGAAACACATCCATACATTCTCATTCACACACATACACTAGGACAATTTAGCTTACCCAATTCACCAGTACCGCATGTCTTTGGACTGTGGGGGAAACCGGAGCACCCGGAGGAAACCCACGCAACCACGGGGAGAACATGCAAACTCCACACAGAAATGCCAACTGGCCCAGCCGGGGATCGAACCAGCGACCTTCTTGCTGTGAGGCGAACGTGCTAACCACTCGGCCACCGTGGCGCCCATCACCACAGTGTTATTAAAAATTAAAAAAAATCTTAACAATGTCATCAAACAAAAAATTCAACACCATAAAAATGTGTTTAAACTAAAATAGTCTTAAAATAAAAGATTCAAAAACATGAAAATGTGTCAAACTAAAATAGTCTTCTTAAATAAAGGATTCAAAAACATAAAAATGTGTTAAAACAAAAATAGTCTTCTTAAAATAAAAGATTTAAAAAATTTCCCCAAGTTTTCTCCAATCTAATTTATCCAATTCATTCATTCATCCCTTTTTTTTTCTTTAGACTTAGTCCCTTTAATCTGGGGTTGCCACAGCCAATTTATCCAGCGTATGTTTCACGCAGTGGACGCCCCTCCAACTGCAACCCATCCCTGGGAAACATCCATACACACACATTCACACACTTTCTGTGAGATTGTCATATGTTAATAAATCAGTATTTTTTTTTTCCTTCATATTTTAGAATTGAACATGGTTCTTTGCTCCCCTTTTTGTGTTGGCCTGTATCTGAGATACAGTTTCGCCCATGCATTGGTGTTGGTGCATGTTCAGCTCCTACACCAATACATGCTTACACACTCCAATTAGTCAGTTGTCCCCAATTAGACATCTATTAATTAATCCCCCTTTCGGCCTGGACCTAGCTCCAGGCCGTTTTTAATTATTCCAGCCAGCTTCACACCTTCAGCAACCTGTTTAGAAAAATCTGTAATAAAGCTGTTAGTTTGTTATAATATAGTCTCTACTTAAATGATGCACTTCCAGTTCATGTCCACACTGCTCCAGGTCTCCAGAATTGCTGTCCTGTAAACAATTCAAAAGTCATTAATTCCATCGTTTTGTTCCATAATGATCTAATATCCCTTAATATTATTAGTTTTTAAGGCCTCTATCCCATTCAGTTTGGTCTGTGCACAGATTTTTGCCAATTATGTTTTTTTGCATTTCTATTTATTCTCTCTACGTTTCCCTGTAATTGTTAGTTTTACACCATCCCTAAAATCATGTTTTTGATTAAACTAATGCCTGCTCCACTAATTTCTAATATTTTCAAATACCATTATCTAATCTTAATTTTCCTACAAAAATTAATTTGTTTCAATATCAGCACATGCATTAAACACTTATTCAATCACTGTTTGACTGTCCTCTTTGCTTGCTGGCCACACCTTCGGCCATCCAGTACAGCTGTCAATCATGACTAGCAGGTATCTTTTCATTCACCTGTTCTGTATTTCTGTAATCTAAAACCTCCTCCTCTCATTCTGCTCTTGCTGTTTGTCATATCTCATAATATTATTGAAGGCTATCATCCTTATTAGTCTTTTTAACGTGTCTTTTACAATCCCTTAGGGTTATTTAAAATGGCTTTTCAGTTAT
>CAIGQQ010028249.1:0-10923 GCA_903798035.1 Danio albolineatus
TAAATGATTGCAATTTTACAACACATAAACTAAGACATACTGTACACCCACACACACCCACCCACTCGCTGTTCTAGGTCTTAAATATTTTTGCACAGGTCTTATTTTCCCAATGTCCGTGTAACGCTACATCTAATGCTCATTTAAATTATTTTTTGTTGTTGCTTGGTTTTGGTGGTGTTGTAGTTCTTTGTTTCACTACTCCTACTGTAATTTGGGGTATTACAACTACAAATGAGACCAACATGCAATAGCCAATCAGCTTTCTGTTACTGAGCCCAGTGCGCGCGCGAATGTGACGTCGTCGCTGTGTATGCGGAGGTTAGCTTTGGGTAATTTGTACTTTTACTTAAGTACTTTTTAACACCAGTACTTTAACTTGTAATTGAGTAAAATTTCAGCAATGTAACAGTACTTGTAAATGAGTACAAATTTTTGTACTCTTTCCACCACTGCTAAATAGGCTACAGTTTAGTGCGAAGTTGTCTGAAAGGATTCGGGAACGGCATGTCTGTTTGGTTTGCATTGTGCATATTTGAAAATAACTGTCGGATGAAGGCTTTAGGACCCCGCGGAATTCTCTGCTGTTGTAGCTCGGATCAGCAAGCAGCACTTCAGTTATGTTTTGTGTTTTTGACGTAAAAAAAATTATAATTCTGACGAGTGCAAACTATATTTTATGACACCAACATCAAGTTGCAAAGAAAACGTGGCATTGAAAGGGTAGGTTGATAAAATGATAGATTTTCAATAATCAATGTAGTCTTTCACTATAATTTTCTCAGAAAAGCTTTTTTCAAGCTTTTTTTCTAATAGGCCTATAGCCTAATATAGATATTTGAATTAACATAGTTCATTCCAGAAGTTGCAGTAGGCTACATAGAAACATAAGAAGGTAAATGTAGGTAAAAGATTTGTAGCCTAACCGAGATTTTGTCTCTCCAGGTTTGTGAATAATACTGGAGACCCCCTTCCCCCATCTCACACCAAATGTTTGGCCATTGTTGTGTTAATGTGGATTGAGCTTTAACCGAAAAAAACAACCCGAAAAACACGGAATTGGTTACAGAGACTGGTAGCCTACAGAAAATAGCCTGATAATAATAATAATAATAATAATAATAATTGCTAGATAAGAAGGCATAGTTTCTGGTTTCACTCACCCATAAAATGCCCTGTTTGCACGATTTGATTCATATAATTGTATCCAAATGCTTTATAAATAATATTTCTAAACTCCTCCATTGTTTATTGTTTTTAGAAAATATCTCAGATCTTTTTCAGACAGGCTTTTGTAAAATGGAAGTTTAAAATGAATTGAAACGGTTTAATTAATTTGTATAGTATATACCAACATTGTTTTAGCTTTGGTTTGTTTTTTGTTTGTTTTATTGATTTATTTAGTGTGATTTTATATCCGATATTTATAATTCTTTAAATGATTTCAAATGATCATTTAATGCTTTTTATAGGCTGTATAGGCTATGACACTATTGTGTTGAGCCTACAAAAGTGGACACGTAATTAGTAAAGATTTATGTCTTTCTGTTGTATTCATATTTTGTGTTATCTCCAAAATAAATAAATAAAAGTCCAAAGACATGTGGTATAGGTGAATTGGGTAGGCTAAATTGTCCATAGTGTATGAGTGTGTATGGATGTTATATTTGTTTACTCACAGACCGACTGTTGGCATACATCGAGTGCATTTTATAACATCGTTTTGATAGACGCCGTCATACATTCAGCCCAAATGCCCCGGAGAGACCTAAAACATTAATATTTCCATATAGGCTATATGGCACTTAATAGGTAGCCTAATGCCCCTTTTTTAAGAGAATAATTTAAGGATGTTGCATATTATGCGGTTATCTTGAGTAAAGGAAACGTGTTTTAGGACATAAATATAGGCTATGGTATACAGAGTCGGGGACGTGCTCTTGGGTGGGAGGGGAGAACAGTTAATCGGGGTTTATTTTGGCTTTAGTCTGCCCGCACCAAGCGGGCCTCGAACCGGCGATTTGGAAAGAAAAACCACGGTTGGCAAACGCTCTAAGAGGGCGCTACTTATATTGTTACGCCTTCACATGTAGCCTAAGGTGTCAAGAGTGGCCTAGGGTTTAAAGAGGAGCGAAAGTGCAGCACACTTTGATATTCGGGTGTGTGTTTAAACAGACAAATACTCTTAATAATATATAAACATGTCCATCCTGCGTGTTTTATTTTAAACACAACTAATTTTCTCTTAAACGAGCACAAACAGTTGCTAAAGTAATCGATGCTTTCATTATAGATCTGCGCATTCTTACAGTGACACCACTGTTATCAAACAAAAAAAAGAGAGATTCATCTGCTGCTCTTCACTTGTTTGATAACAGAGGTGTCACTTTAAATGGTGTGTACAGAGGCTCGCTGCTGTGTCTTTAATATGGTGGTTTATGCAACAGCCTTACATTTAAAAGGGAGACAAAAGAGCGATCATAAGCGAAAAGACCCCTAGCCTATAAATGTGTGTTTTATGGAATAGCCTGTCTTAAACCGGGCAGGACTAGATGACAGAAAAGAATGTAGTTTCAGGGAGTTCCACTCACCCATAAAATGCCCTGTTTGCACGATTTGATTTATATAATCGTATACAAATACTTTATAAATAATGTTTCTAAACTCCTCCATTGTTTGTTGTTTTTAGAAAATATCTCAAATATTTCTTTCAGACAGGTTTCTGTAAAATTAAAGTTGAAAATGGCTTGAAACGGTTTAATTAATTTGTATATACCAAAATTGTTATAGCTATATTTCGTTGCGCTCAGCAGCTATAATAAAATTTCAGTTTTACATTTTCACGTCATATAAAAACATAAACAATTGTTTAAGGACATACAACACATTTTTTGACAAATCCGTTTATAAAGCATGCGCAGGACTGAATGACAGGTAGGCTATAGTTTCTGCTTTCACTCATCCAAAAAATGCCCTGTTTGCACGATTTGATTAATATCATCGTATCCAAATACTTTATAAAAATATTTCAAAACTCCGTTGTTTATTGTTTAGAAAATATTTTTTTTTCAGATATAGGCTTTTGTAAAATGAAAGTTTAAAATGGCTGCAGCGGTTTAATTTATTTGCATTTTCTACACTGTATATGTGCGACAGTTACTAGTAATAATAATAATAATAAGAATAATAATAATAATAATAATAATAATAATAATAATAATAAGCAATTATAAGTAGACTATTCATAAAGTTATTCCCTTCGGCAGTGACAACGTCCTGCAAGCATAAACAGATTATCTAAGGAGAATCGCGTTTTAACAATAAATATACAGTATTCATTCATTCATTTTCTTTTCGGCTTAGTCCCTTTATTAATTTGGGGTCGGCACAGAACAGCCAACTTATCCAGCATATGTTTTACACAGCGGATGCCCTTCCAGCTGTAACCCATCTCTGGGAAATATAAATATATATATATATATATATATATATATATATATAAAAGCTAATTTATAATGAGCTTAAATTGTATATATTTTTTCATTAGCCGCGTTATTCTGTGTGCGGTATTTATGACCCAGATGTGTAGCCAACAAACATTAAAATGTGCTTTTAGAAACTTAAAATATTAATATTTTATGTTGGCTATGTTTAGGATATGGGATAGAATAGCATACAGTGTAAAAAAAACGAACATTTTGTCCCGTAGACCGAAGCCGAAATAAGATTTATTTATTTTTTTCATAGTGATATGCAGACCAAGATGTCTTGCATTGCGAATTATATTTTTCCACACTATAGGCTAGCCTATGCCGTGCAACAAATAATAATTTTGCTTTTGAACTAGATATCCAGTCAAAGCACAACGCATCCCAGCATTATGGATATATTATTAGCTTAATATTATCATTATAGACATTCGTGGATATAATGCGCTTTTTTAAACAAGCAGATTTTTTTTTCTTTATGCAGCTGTTCGCGCTGCATGCGTGTGAAAGAGAAACAAGGAGAGAATGAACATGCGGCTAACTTTGCGTGCATTCCCATGTTTTTAACTCCATAACCGCCACTAATAGCAAAAGGGAACCTATTTTTATTATTATTTTGTGATTTTCATATCTTGTGCGCATGATGGTCAAACAAACCAGGATGGTCAGACAAATCAAAACATTCTTTTCACCCCAACACAATTTATTAGGGCAATATAAAGGCTAAAGAACCTAATTCTTATATTTGCTTAATTTTAGCAGCCTAGGGCTACTTCTCACCATGGATTTTATCTTTTCTATAGTGTAAAATCATACTGCTAAGAAAACTAAAACAAACCAACAAAATTATAACTTAATTCAAAACACCCTTTCATATGGTACAGTACACACTTATAGTGTTATCCTATTGTGGAAAGGCAAAGCTGAAAATCTATGGTTAAGGCGCCACCCAGCGGCCAAAAGCTGTTGGCGCACTTTTTACCGCCGCCGCGGCGGGAAGAACGACGGTAATTAGGACATTTTGAACTAGAGACATCTGTATGTAAGGGATAATCAACAGCTTGCCATGCTTTAAAGGATGTTAATGCACGACGTGGAGGCAAAGGACCACAGGACACGCAAGTTTGTCGGAGGTGATTGTCTCCGCGAAGTTAATTAACTGTCTATTTGACTTTAAAATAAACACATTCTCTCTTGAAAAACTCTTAAAACTTGATTTTGTGGTATAGTTGATGAGTATTTTCCTAATTTCTGCGGATTTCCCGTCCACCATTAACAGCCCTCATTGGTTTCATGCGCAGCACATGCGAGTTGCTATGGTAACTATAAACGTTTGGGAGAAGCGCATTTATTTCGAACTGTGATCAAAACTGACTGGAACTACCTGTGCGTTTCAACGAAAATAATGGACACCCTCCAGCCAATCAGAATCAAGAATTTCAACAGACGTTGGAATAAAGAGAATTAAGCAACAGAAAATGTACTGGCAGTTTATTACAAGGTATTTGTGGAGTAAATATACAACACCAACCCAGACAATTTAAACTACTAAAAATTAAATAAATGTCACTATTTAGAGCTTTTTAAGGTTAAAAGTTGTTGGAAGAAAGATTAAGGTTCCATAATGCAATTCAAAAGCAGAAAATAATGAGGAAAAATAAAGAAAATCAAATACAAAATATGGAAAACTGCTAATTTACAGATATTTTTTGTAATGTCATGCTTTAACATGTCTAAATCCAATGCATTCATTTTAATATGCATTTATTTCTTCAAACCTAGTTCCACCTTCTTTTTAGATTCTTATTTTTTGCGATTAGCTTCAATTCATCCATTTCTTTCACTGTTCTACTACATCACTTTGGCAAAAATGTACATTAATATTCATGCCAACACAGCTTCAATGGACATGAAAAGAGAGTGAGAAAAAGGCTGCGGTTATTTCCTTTACATAACAGAACTTGCAACACAGTGAAAAGTCTTTAACTTGTTTCACTCACACTCCTTCTGCATACTCAATCCCTAAGGCCAATCTTCTCCGCTTTTGTCTCTCCCTTCACCTCCCAGCAAATACCATCCATCAAACGCAAACACTCCACCATGACCTCAGCCAGGCACTGCTCAATATGTGCAACCGTTTTACTGTATGCAAACAATCTCTAGCAAATCGTCTAACGCACCAGAGGAAGAGGTTTGATTAAGTTTCACCAGTCCTGAGGGGAAACAACAAGAACTCTTACAACGAAAAACTAACAAGCAGAAATCACGTTGCCCTGTGAGCTTCAATTAATGATGAGAATTATGAGGGTATGATTCAAAAGGATAATTAACCAAAAAAAAAAAAGGTAGAAGAAAAAAGAAATGAAGAGAATAACGTGTGTGTGTTTACAGGTTGATTTACAGCTCAAATGTCAGCTGCAGGCATACTCATTAGCCTCTATCTGATAATCAGGACACACACACATACATAGGAAGGGCTCTAGAGAGAGTGAGCTCTTCAGAAGAGGCGTTGTGTAACACTAATGAAAGTGCAGCAAGTGAGAGAAAGAAAGAGGAGAGATAAAGAAAGATCAATGAGATGGAGAGAGCGAGAGCGAGAGAAAGAAATCGATGACAAACAGGGCAGGAAATAATGGCAAACCCCTGAACACTTCTGCTTTTATACTTTATGTAAACTGTATCCACTCTTTCTGGGTCAATGTGTGCATGTTTTAGCATTTTACAGTTTAGTTATGGTTTAGAAACAAATGCACTTTTGCAAACGTTATACAATTGTGAACTTGAATTGTTAAAATATTCTGCAAAATAAAGACATATAATCCTTCATTTGTAATATATCAACGCATAAAATAAAACAATAGTTTGTACCAATTGATTTGCTCTATCTATCTATAGCAGGGGTCTCAAACTCAATTTATCTGGGAGCCGCTTGAGGACGAGTCTGGGTGAGGCTGGGCCGCATTAGGTTTTCCACAAGAAATGAATTATATTATTAATTATTAATTTCTAATTTGTTTATTTTTTAATCTTATTTTGTGTAAAAATATTTATAAATAGTTTTGTGAATATTAGAGTTTTTTAAACACAAAATAAGATGGAAAAAAAAAATCAACTTAATGCTGAATGAATTAAAATAATTACCGAAATGCAAAACACGAATATTTCCCGAAACAGGATCTGGCTCAGTTTAAGCACTGACTTCTATACGTTTATCTGCGTATAATGTCCCGCTGGGCAGCAACTTAAAAAAAACTTTTATGAAGTGTTGTGCCCAATAGAAATGAGGCAGCCACGAGGCATGGAAGAAAACACTCGCTGCTGTAACTTTCACTCAATGAAAAATGTTTCTCTACTTGCGTCAAGCTGATGTCCCGCCTGCGAGAGCCATATACCCGACCGTGATTGGTAGGTTCATTTAGCTCCGCACACAACACTGTAAAGTGCCATACATATCGAACTCGCGGGCCGCACTGACATTAAACTTTCAAATTGAGGTGGGGGCAACAAACTATCATCACGCAGGCCGCATTTGGCCCACGGGCCGCGAGTTTGAGACCCCTGATCTGTAGTGTTTAATAATGCCATTCTTATTTAAATACAAATTTAAAAAGGTGCATTTATTAATAATAAATACACATTACATATAATAAATATGTATATACTGCTACACTCTAATGATTTGTAGTGATTCACCTACCATACATACATACACACATACATACATACATACATACATACATACATACATACATGCATACATGCATAGCATACATACACACATACATACATATCAAAACTAGAAAAGGTATATAACTTAACCTCAGAGGGGTCTATGGATTGCTCTTGAGTTATGGATTTGAAAATAAATGTAAAAATTCTCGAATGAGAAATCAAATGTATTCAACATTTATTCTTCATGATAACTGCTAAATCGAATGCTCAAACTGACATTGCAAATGATAAATCAAATGCAAATGAGGAGTACCAATCAACCTGCCTAAGTGGAGCTTTATGGCGGAAGAGTTTGGTGACATCTACCAGAAGCGTTATGAATTTCCGATTTGCGTACCTTATCCTAAGACGTGTCCTTGACTCATCTATCTTACCACATTTGCTGGTTTTTATCTCAAGTGCTTGTCTTTTTTTTCTTCCTCAACTTCTTAGCTACATCTTTATGTTTAGATATATTTAGTTTTAGTATGTAAATCAAATCAAATCAAATCAAATATAATTGTTTAAAAACACTGGGAGAGACATTTTGAGTGCTTTTTACAGTATTGTAAAATGCAAGCTTAAGCAAACAACGTAGAAAGGGTTTCACTATTTGGTGACAACGTTTTCATGGGAAGGTTGACATTTGCATTGAATTTTTGTTTCAAATGAAAAGGGTCACTTTTATCACAAGGAACACCACTGAAAACCCAACAGCTAGGTACCACATGTCAAATTTAAGTCCAGATGAGTGGTCAGACTGAAGCGTTTCCAGGCAGAACATTGCCTAAAGCATTGCATGCCCTCAATCGGCTACAGTGCATCCTGAAGCCATTACTTTTCCAAGTCAACAGTGCACAAGCAAGCAGCCATCCACAAAATTCAAAAAGAAAATAGGACTCATCTGACCAGGCAACCTTCCTCGGCTGTTTCAAGGTCCAGTTCTAACACTCAGATGCCGCATTTGATTGTAGCCATTGGTCTTCACAGGCACTCTGATTACTCTACGGCTATGCGCTGTAACCCCATATGCAGAATGGAGTGTTGTGATGCTTTCCTTCCATAACATCATTAAAATTTTGTGACTTTTGCCACATTCGGAAATGCCTTTCAGCTCAAACAGATGGAAACGCTTCCGCTGCCCTCATGAATAAATGAGCCAACCCCCTGTCCCACGTTTGTAGTTTGCCCTTCAGACCTCTGTTGGTAAATTCGTACCACTGCTGTTTCACAGATACTCTGGCACAGTCGCATTGCTATAATTTGGCCCTTTTTATAACCAGTTAGATGTTAATTCTCAGGCAATTCTCCTACATCCAACATACTGATCGAGTCCTCTCTTTACCATCAAATCTACCCAGATCTTAATGTGCAGCAAAATCAACAATTTCCACTATACTTGTGGCTGGTCATGATTTTGGCTCATCAATGCATAACTGTATACAGTATTTAATAGTGGAAGAAATGGAATATACAAAAAGAATCCTTACTTTGTTACACACCTGAGCCAAAATGGCTGCCTTCTGTCCCGCAGTGACCCGAATGGCCTGTTGGGAACTGGAAGCAGGACTCGATGCCACATGACCACCAGAGCTCTGTTTTCCCGAGCCCCCTGGCTGGCCAACCAAAAACGTTCCCTGTAAAGAACAATAGTTACATTATTAAAATTGCAAGAAGGGGACAATAAAATGCTTTTTGAGGTGGGTGAGTCTCTAACTGAACATTGATTTGGACAACAAACATTAAATACAATTTTTGATAAAAAAAAGATTAACAAAATAATTTATATAGTATGCAGGAACAGTTACTGAATCCAAAAGCTAAACGCCAATTTAAGCTTCTGCTTCATGTCCACGTGGTAGGTTTCATGTAGCCTTCGCACAGTAGCATACCGTTCACTGTACCCTGATGCACACCTCTCAAAAAAAGACACATCTTGGTGATGCAGAGCACAAGATCCCCGATTGGT
This sequence comes from Danio albolineatus, assembly GCA_903798035.1. Classification (NCBI taxonomy): domain Eukaryota; kingdom Metazoa; phylum Chordata; class Actinopteri; order Cypriniformes; family Danionidae; genus Danio; species Danio albolineatus. Next base: position 9,169 of record CAIGQQ010028249.1, read on the forward strand.
GGGCTTGGTAATGTTGACTAGAGCCATGAGAGCGGAGTGAAGCTGGTGGCACGAGTGTTTAACAAGTGTTGGGTCTGGCGGAGGACCTCCAGTTGGACACTTTTGTTTTGTGTTTAATTTATGATTAAAGGTATTAAGCGTGTAAGAAAAAATGAAGAGGATGTAGAAGATCTCAATGAAGATGTTTACTCATCATAGCAGTCTTAAAGTACACTGCAGTACCCTGGGTTCAGCAGAGTCTAAATGAACCCCAAACACTCTTAAACTCAAATCTTTTACACAGTTTTCATTTACTGCCTAGATGTAATAGAAGTTGCTCCTTGACTGTTATCATACTGTGCTCTTTATGTTAATATAGTTTTGACAGCCCATTGTATGAGATGGTTCTCTGTGTCAGCATTCATCTACATTCTACAATTGCTACCGTTTGCTCAAGAAGTAATCATCTTAAATCGTGCAGAGAACTAATTGTTGACCGATCTTCTCAATCATAATTCAGCCCGTTTGGAAAATGAGCATCAACACACCATTTAAAGTGGAAGTTGGGTTAAGGCAGACTAAATTCTTACAAGCATTTGGCAGTTCCAGCCTCCTCCTTGAATAAGTGCGAGTTTGAGCAACTTCTAAAGTACCGTTGCACGCATTTCTGGTGTGAACTCTGGTAAACAGCGGTAAATAAACGTACAAACTTAAAAGAATTGAAACGGCACTGTCTATTAGGGGTTTGATAGTATTATTGCCGAAGCAGCACATATATAACACAGAAATAAAAACGCTCACAACAGCATTGGCTACCTGCAAGGTATGCACCAGGGCTACAGCGATCACTCAAACAAGAAGTAAAAAATCAGATAAATCAGTTTTCAATTTACAGCATGTCAGTTTAAACTGACTGTCAGGATTCATATTACAATGCAAGAATATGTCAATATCCCAAAAAAATATCTACAAGACTATTACCTGTGGAGTCTGTTTGAGGATGTAAGAGGTGTAGGATAAATTAGAAGGCAGGTTGCCAGACCCTGAGGACCCACTGGAGGAATGCGACCCTCCAGAACCAGAACTCTGAGACTGTTGGCCTACAGACAGAAACAAACTTGCTTATGTTTATCTGTATACACAAAGCGGCAGTTCCCAATTACATGAAGCATTTGTGTCTGACCTGCGCTGTGTGAGGCCCTCAGAATGGCTCCCTGAGGGATCAGAAGAAGCTTGCCTTTGCCCGAAGGGTTCTTGCTGTTGGTGGTTAGGTAGAGTTTGGTGCCCGGAGGCAGATTGGCCAGGTTTGCCAAATTATTTGCTGGCAGCTGTAGGGTGGCCATAACTGAAACACAAAAATAAAGACAACTTACAACAAAACAATAAAAGAGAATCACATTATAGCAGGAAACAGTATTATGAAGTGCAAATTTAGGCAAAAGTCATAAGACACCAGACACATAAAGGCATAGTAATTTATAAGCGAATGTCATCCTAAAGGGGTAGTTCACACAAAAATCTTATTTACTCACCCTGCAATTGTTCTAAACCTGTTTGAGTTTCCCGCTTCTCTTGAACACAAAAGAAGATATTTTTAAGAAAGTTGGAAACCTGTAACCATTGACTTGCAAGGTATTTGTCTTTCCTACTATGGATGTCAATGATTACAGGTTTTCAAGCTTTTTCAAATCCCTTTCTTTTAATCCCTTTAACCCCACTGAAAACAACTATGTTCTAAAAAAAATCAATTAATAATTAACATCAATAAAATATAAG
>CAIGQQ010028251.1:0-14935 GCA_903798035.1 Danio albolineatus
ATATATATATATATATATATATATATATATATATAATCTAGGGCCCAAGGATTTAATATACACATCTAATTATATGGTTATATACCAGCATATTGTTTACAACAGGCAGAAAAATCTATTCATTCCTTTTGCTTATTTCCCCAAACACTTAAACATGACTAAGAGAACCGTCCTTCGCTTTCAAATGATCACTCTTTTGTAACGGTGATGACAGTATCCATTCTGTGCTATAAACAATGTCCCTATATTGCACTTATAAGGTAAAAAATGCTTCACAGACATTTTTAGAAACCATTCATTCTGCTCTTTTAAGTGGCATGCTCATTGGTTTGTAATAAATCCTTTCTCGACTCAGCTTCCTAGAGGATAAATCTAGCAAATCGAAACATAAAAGAATATCTTATTATAGGCAAAAACAGCATAAAGGAGCAGTTCCGGTTGACATTCATTTATAAAATCATAAAGTAGACTACACTGTAAGATCACATCACACCTACTGAAGCTATACATTTTTAATTATTTTACTTGTGAATATTAATATGGCTGGTTAGAACTGAAGGTTTTAAGTATTAGATTTATTTTCCATACACCTGTATTAGTTATACTGCAGTTTTATTAACATGTTCACTTGTTCACTTTGTGTGGTTTTTGATGCAAGTTTGGAGATCCATAACATTGCATTATGGGATAGCATAGGGTAGGTAAATGAGAACATTTAATTTCTGTGGAGAATGATCAAACTATGGAGTTGCATCCTTAAATAAATCATTCACATTTAAACAAAACAATAAATAATACTTTTTTTCTCCAAACAATGGAAGTTAATGGTCAGCAAAACTGGTTGTGATTTCTTTTTTTTTAAACAGAATCATAAAACACATTTATTTTGTTTCTTCCTTTCTTTCCTTCGCTCTTCCTTTATAGTGTAGGGATTTTCTGGGTGTAGGATTTTCTCATAACATTAATATTTGTAAACTGGTTTGGGAAGGCTCCAAATATTCAGTGAAGACAAATCACTATGTACCATCAATAGGTTTAGATTATTTCTGTGAAAGTGCAAAGTCCTTCAGTACCTACACTCCAGTCAACTTCCATGACAGCATCACCATAGAGGCCATGTTGGCTCCTTCCCCTAAAGAGAGGGGAAGCAAAAATTCCTGTGTGGACTTGAATAAATGAGAAGAAGAGCAAGAATGGGCTCTCTGAATTCCTGTGTGAGAGAAAAAAAGGAAAATAATGTTTAATCTTCACAACACCACTGGACAAACACAAAGCACGCAGTCTAAGGATTGTATTATCCCATCAGATCAGGATTTAGAGTCTGGCTGAGAGGGATTTGCTTTTATGTGGGTTTTCATAAGGCTTTATTGATGAATCTTTACAGTCCCTTATAATACACACAACAATGCAATGAGAGAATTCTCATTTTAAGCATTTTAATTTCAGCATTTTAACTCTAGAATACTTAGCAGTTGTACACATTGGGATAAATATATGATTTGGAAGAAAGGATAAAGCACAAAATTACAATTCTTTCATTATTTACTCATCCTTACTGGTTCCATACCAGCTTGAGTTTTTTGTTTGTTTGCTTGCTTTGTTGAACACAAAAGAATGTTGGAATGCTGTACCATTACCATTCACTTCCATAGTAGGAAAACTAAATAATACAGCAGTTTTCAGATGACACGATTTTCCATTTTAGAGTGAACTATTCGTTTAAGGATGATTAAAGAATAGTTCACCAAGGAAATGAAAATTCTGTCATTTTTTTATTGCTATTATTCAAGTATTCCATGTATCTTGTATAAGTACATAATGACAAATTTCAAAGAATTGTACTTGTCATAATTTTCCACACAATGAACCAGAACTGATGCTTTCAAACTTCAAAAATGACACAATAGCACCATTATAGTGTGGTCCATATGATTTTAAAATCTATTTCAAATCTACCGCATAGAGCCATGCAATGAAGTGTGGTTATTATTCACTATTACACTTGTATAGTTCTTTTGTGTCCTTGTCAAGGTTTAAAAGCCTTGAGCCAAGAATAGACAACAGTACATTTGCTAAGATTTGCAGTCTGGATTAGTCAACATTAGCAAAAGTCTGTAAATAAAGGGCAGTCTTCACTGAAACCTGTCAATAGAATGATGGAAATACCATGAATCCTGGCATTTCAAATGTTTTTGATATTTTATGACCATTTTAGAAAACGTTTTTTTTTTTCTGTCACATGTCTCCTAGCAACAAACTATCACACACTGCCAAAATAAAACTTAAAATTCTGGCAGTGTGTGATCCTCTGTGTTGTAGTGCATAATGCCCAGTTTTTCTCAACAACAATTTTCACTGTTGGCAAGTATATGATGCCTAGTATTTTGAATTATGTTCCAAGTACAGGTACACGAGAAGCCTGCTCACTCAGTCCTGCCAATCATCATTACAAATGTCATATAAGCAGCAGTTATCAAGCCATAGTAGCCACAATTCTTCCAGCATCCACAATCCCTCCATCCTGCTGTACTCCAATCTTTCTTTTTGTTATAACATTAAGCCTGGAGCTGGAACCAGAACAGCAAGCCAAGTTTGATTACTGTTAACTTTTAAAAGTAGATGGAAAGGTGATCCTGTGAAATCTGTTTTAATGTTACACTGTAAAAAAAAAACATAGATTATTGTAAGATTCAATGTAAGATTATTGATTGCTTTAAGATTGTTTATCTTTTTGTCCTACTTCATTAGTAATGCTTAAAGAAAGATATTTTACCCACTTTCATTCATTTATTTTCTTTTCGGCTTAGTTCCTTTTTTTAATCAGGGGTCGCCACAGCGGAATGAACCGCCAACTTATCCAGTAAATGTTTTACGCAGCAAATGCCCTTCCAGCCGCAACCCAACACTTCACACATTTACTCTACAGCAATTTTAGTTCATTCAATTCACCTATACCGCATGTCTTTGGACTGTGGGGGAAACAGGAGCCCCTGTGGAAACCCACATGAACACAAGAACATGCACACTCCACACAGAAATTCCAACTGATTTAGTCAAGGCTCAAATGAGCGACCTTCTTGGTGTGAGTCGATCGTGCTAACCACTGCGCCACCATGCCACCCTACCCACATTCTTATCTTTATTTATTTATTTTAAAGATATGAATAAAAATGAATTTAAAACAGGCCAATATGCATATAGGTGAAATTGAAATGCTTTGGCTTATTTTAAATCAGAATATATTCATTTTCTTTTCAGCTTAGTCCCTTTGTTAATCGGGGGTCACCACAGCGAAATGAACTGCAAACTTATTCAGCATATGTTTTACATAGCGGATGCATTTCCAGCTGCAACCCATCACTGGGAAACATCCATTCATTCACACTCATACACTACGGACAATTTAACTTACCTAATTCACCAATACCACATGTAATTGGACTTGTGGAGCTCCCAGAGGAAACCCACGCGGCCAAGGGGAGAACATGTAACTCAATCTCTTTTCACACAAAATAAGAAAAGCAATCTATTTAAAAAGCAATTAACATCCTAGTTTTAAGACAATTTGATTAAATGCACTGCTTGGAATAAGTGTTATATTTTTTCTTTCTTCTTATTTCAAGTAATCTTGTTTTAAGTTCTAAATCTTACTGCGCAGGGAGACAATTTGACTTCTTTCAAGTCTGTATCTCCTTAAATCATTTATTTCTCATATTTTTAGATGGGTTTCTTTTTTTTTTTGCCATTTGACAAAAAATTGCTTCCATGCCAAATTCATAGAGCTCCCTGATTCATTTAATTCTTCATAACATCTCTTTTTTTGGGTACCACAAAGAAAAAAGAGCAATGCAGGTTTGGTCAGAAAAGGAGTACATAATGAAATAATTTTATTTTTTGGGTGAACTCTACCGTCAGAGGGTTAATCAAATTAACATGCAGAGGCTGAAGTAAGACCTTCAATTTCCATGCAGACCTTTCGAATTGGACTGATAATTTCCCTTGATATTAATTCAGCCTCTGAATTTGTTAAGCTCATACTGAGTCCATGCAAAATGCTTTTTGTACTTTGACATTAATATAAAAAAACTGGACACATACCTTTCCAGAAACTCTATGGCTTCACTGGTCATCCTTTGTGTGAGGTTTTCTGAGATATATGGTTGTTCCACAATGTCCGTCCCTCTCATGACAAAGCAATTTAGATTGGGGAATGTGTATACCAACATACTAAAGAGACTCAGCACCAATCCTACTATGATCAGAAAACTGAAAAATACCCTCCTGCTCACAGTTAGCATCCCTCTAATATGGAGTACTACTAGGGAAACTAAACCGATACTAAGGGGCTTGAATGGGATGTGGCCATAAACATTATACAAGACAGAGCCATGTCCAGGCTGGCAGTCCCGAAGGTGCGTCATAATGGTGCCATAAAAATAGTCGAAACCATGTGAGTTTGGATGGTGGCAGTGGTCAGAACTGTCTTCACAGTTAAGACCGAGGTGCCATTTCCCTAAGAAAAAGTGATTATAATATTTAGCAATTGATGGCTGGCACATTAAAGTACACAAAAAGCAGTTTAATATCATGTGGGAAATGGCTCACTCTAGACCGACCCCATTCTTCTTGGGTTTCCTGTGAAGATTACTGTAAAAGCAGAATTAGTGAGACTTCTGCAGTTACACTCAATGTTTACAACTAAACAGCTAAGGATTTTGGCAGCCCACCAGTTATGTTTTTCTCAAAATTTCCATCATTTAAAAGATTAGTTCACCCCAAAAAAATTAATTATGTTAGTAAGTGTTTACCCTTATTTTATTCCAAACCCCTCAGGCATTTTCAGAACACCAATGAAGATATTTAATTTAATTTATTTAATTTAAATTAAAATTTATTTAATTTAATTTTAGATAAAATTAAAATCATCCTCATCCTCCAAAAGGTGGTCATACACCGGATACGCCATGATGTGCTCTGCATTTTAGAATTCTATTGTAGAACTTCAATTTTGATTTCTATCGAGGTACATACACCGGTACCACAAGTCCCTGAGCGACCGCATAGTTTCATATCAAATACTGTAACATTACATTGATTACAAACGTGCATCCAATAGCGCGTCCGATGTGCATTAATTCCAACTGTCATTTGCATGGGGCCCCCATAGACAGCATCAAAACATTCCATGTGACTTTGGTAGTTCAGCTAATCATACAAAGCTCCAAAAACAATTTTGTGTGAGGGAAAAAAACTGTAAATTCAACTTTGTTTGTCTGTTCTTCTGGGGGTCTGGGGTCTGTGTTTACTACAAGAAGTGTCATATTGCACATTGTAAATGCACACCCTGAACTGGTGTGGAAGACATATGCTGCGTCCCAATTCGCATACTTATACTACGCCCTAAAAGTATGTAGTTTTTAGCAGAGGAAAAATATATAATTTTGAGTGTGTGACAGAAGAGTATGTAAGCTTTAGGACATACAGTACTACTTCCTCATTAAACAGATGGTTGTGTTGCTTAGTTAAGAGCCCTGTCAATCATCCACATTTCTGTCATATTTATTTTCCTACCTTGTTGGAAAAGCAGCAGCAGGATAATCTCCCATTCATGAGTCTTTCATGCAGAGAAATCTCCTCAGGTGTTTGGATAACTCTGCATTCAGACGTTAACGTCTAAACACATCTTTATATAAGTTCAGTATTGTTGTTGCAGATGAAATATAACACAGACAATGTCATTTAAATATTCTCCAGTGGGTAAGGTATTAACTAACAGTCATACAAACATCTTTACCGAAGCCTCTTTACATGACAGTTGGTCTCGCGTGTGCATCGTGTTTGTAGTTTGTTTACACTTTTTTGTAGTTCTAATTCACGTCCAACGCACAATATACTGTGGGCAATATGAGTGGTTAGAGAATGAATGCTTCTACACTTAAAGTTTTGACTGGAAATGGTAAACCATATGGAAATTTTTGGCATACTCTTTTCAACATACTACAATTTGGGACATATTAATTCTATTTTCACATACTATTTAGGACGGATAGTATGCGGATTGGGACGCAGCAATACTGTAGGAGGTCTCAAACTCGATTCCTGGAGGGCTGCAGCTCTGCAGTTTTGCTCCAACCATGATCAAACACAGCTAATCCTAGTGAGTCTTGAACACTTTGATTAGTTGGATCAGCTACTAGTGAGTAGTGTGGAACACCTTGATTAGTTGGATCAGCTACTAGTGAGTAGTCTTAAACACAATTAGTTGGATAAGCTACTAGTGAGTAGTCTTGAACACCTTGATAAGTTGGATCAGCTACTATTGAGTAGTCTGGAACACCTTAATTAGTTGGATCAGCTACTAGTGAGAAGTCTTGAACACCTTGATTAGTTGGATCAGCTACTAGTGAGTAGTCTTAAACACAACTAGTTGGATCAGCTACTAGTGAGAAGTCTTGAACACCTTGATTAGTTGGATTAGCTACTAATGAGTAGTCTTGAACACCTTGATTAGTTGGATCAGCTACTAGTGAGTAGTCTGGAACACCTTAAGTAGTTGGATCAGCTATAGTGAGTAGTCTGGAACACCTTAATTAGTTTGAACAGCTACTAGTGAATAGTCTTTAACACCTTGATTAGTTGGATCAGCTTCTAATGATGAGTAGTCTGGAACACCTTAATTAGTTGGATCAGCTACTAGTGATTAGTCTGGAACACCTTAATTAGTTGGATCAGCTACTAATGAGCAGTCTTGAACACCTTAATTAGCTGGATTAGCTACTAATGAGCAGTCTTGAACACCTTAATTAGCTGGATTAGCTACTAATGAGTAGTCTTGAACACCTTGATAAGTTGGATCAACTATTAGTGATTAGTCTGGAACACCTTAATTAGTTGGATCAGCTACTAGTGAGCAGTCTTGAACACCTTGATAAGTTGGATCAGCTACTAGTGAGTAGTCTTGAACACCTTAATTAGTTGGATTAGCTACTAGTGAGTAGTCTGGATCACCTTAATTAGTTATATCAGCTACTAGTGAGTAGTCTGGAACACCTTGATTGGATCAGCTACCAGTGAGTAGTCTGGAACTCCTTGGTTAGTTGGATCAGCTCTGTTTGATTAGGGTTAGAGCAGGGGTTGTCCAAACTCTGTCCTGGAGAGTTTAGCTCCAACTTGCTTCGACACACCTGCCAGGAAGTTTCTAGTACATCTAGTAAGAGCTTGATTAGCTGGTTCAGGTGTGTTTGATTAGGGTTGAAGCTAAACTCTCCAGGACACTGGACCTCCAGGACCAAGTTTGGACACCCCTGGGTTAGAGGTTGGAGTAAAACTGTGCAGAGGCCCTCCAGGAATTAAGTTTGAGACCTATGCCGTAAGTAGACAAAGTTCTTTTATTTTTATTTTTTGATACACAAAAATATGTTACATGCTAGTATGCTTACATTATCACACACATTTGCAATTAAAATAAAGTCTGTTGCTCTGCTTATTTTGTTTTAGTAGTTGTTGTTGCAAGTATAGCTTTTGATGTGCTGATGGTAGCACACTGCATGGTCTGAAGAATCATTTAGGAACGTGCATCATTTTTTTTTTTTCAATGTATGTCACAATACATGAACTTTCACACTTGCAAAGTTTTATCTTAATGTATTTTTTCTCACCAACATTTTTTCCCATACTACTTTTTTTCATAAACATTTACCTGCAACCTACAAATTTCCCAGGTTTGTCTTAAACAACAAACTCAAACACATCAAACATACTTTCGGGCTCTTTCTTGCCCCTTGGGTGTTACAGGCGGTTTGAGAAATGCTGGTTTGAGAGTGTGTGCTTATTTAGACAATCTGTTTCTCTGCGCTCCCTCTCAGTACGAGGAAGGCACAAGCAGATTCCTTCAGAATGGCCCCTAGTCTGTTGGGCCTAATGGCTTGGACATGAGTTGCTATTCTCTTGTGGTTACTGCAAATGACAGGGTTTCTGCACCGGACAGCAACACAGTATTTGTGTTCCCACTTTCACATCAACTGACCGATTAGATCCCCAGCTTGCACGCAAGACCTCTCAAAAACCGGAAACTTGTTAAAGCCAGATTTAGTGAGTGAAATCTATAGCTGGGATTTCATCAGCCTATGTTAATGCAGATTTTAAAGTATCACATGAGAAACGAGTGATGGAAAATTTCTAATAAAAATCCTTAACTCTTAAGGGATGCTGTTGGGGATGTATTAACCCCCCAACTGTGGGAGGACAACCCCTATCTGGGTTGATTTTGAGCCTTGATTTGGACACAACTCCCTCTGTGTTTCAGATAGTGGAATGATTTTTTGGTGACAAATCTTATTTTGACACATATTCTGGGACACTTTGGAATTTTTCAAAAACTCAGCAGTACACTCTGGACAAATTTACTACATTTTCGTCATGTTGGTAAGGAAAGTTTTGCCACGTTGACATTCATTATAACCACATTTCTTTCTTTCATTTTTTTTTTCAAAGCCATGACACCTTATTATGCATTCTTGATTTTTGGTGGTCAGAAGATCAAAAGAGGTACAATTTGCAATATTTTACTGTTTTAAATTTTGCAAACTATATTTAAAGTATTAAAAATCTGAACAATACACAATGTTTAGTTTACAAAATAATGTTTTAAAAAATTTTATTCATTAAGCTCACTTGAGATGTTTTTGGACTTTTTATAAAAAAGAGTTAATGTGAATAGCGAGATAGAAACATATTTGTTAAATAAACTCTGACATCCCGAACAGTAGGTTAAAATACTATAGTTAGCTTTTCTTACAACCTGATGGAAATCCAACTAATTCGCATTTGGGATTTTTTTGCAAACTTTGAAAATATGCACTTCGTGTTAGGATGGAAATGATAATTAACTGAGAACTCTGCTGAGAACATTACAGAAAAAGACGTATACTCCCTAATTTCAAATGACACATAAAATTTATTCTAATTGTTTTTGGTTTTGAATCACTGCAGACTTTTTCTGAAAAAAAAAAAAAAAAAAGTGTTGTGGTCAGACCAGAAACACCACAGCAGTGGCACACACAGGCCTAAATTAGCAGGTGGGCACCCACTCGCCACAGCTGCAGTTTGGCAGGTGAGTGAAGGAGTGCACATTTACAGTCATTATGTTCAACACTAATCATCTGGCAACTAAAGTGTGAGAGAGAGACAGATATGTAATTTTATGAAGGACATACCTCAATTAAAACAACAACAACTCTAAAATCATTCTGGGATCTACGCGAGGTTCAGAACACACTGTACCTGTCTCCTTTGAACCAGATTTCCTCCAAATGAAAATCAGTCACTTAAGCCTGCTTGTGCAAACATTTGTCACTGAGGTAAGCCACTAGTTCTTTAGCTGCTGACTATTCATTCAGTGGTATGTCATCAAAAATAAGCAAATTTTTAGGAAATTTGACAATACAAGCTACAAATAAATGAATGAAGTTGTTTTGCACTTGCTAAACATTTGACCACTACTGCTTATTCTTTTCTTCCACAAAATTGTCTGTTCTTTGCCAATGTTTAGCATATGTCAACATATACAGCCAGATAAAAAAGCCATGCATTTTACATATTGACAAAAAAAGCTAATTTATCCAATTTAAAATAATAATAATAATAAATTTTAAATGGAATGTTGGGTCAGTTAACTGAATCACTGAATCTGACAGAGTATTTAAATAAAGTTCATACAGTATATGTCAAAGATGCATTATGATGACCAAGAATGTTTTGATAAACTATTAAACATCACAGTTTTTCAAATTAAGCTCTAAATCTTGTAATATTAATCTTAACTAACATAACTAAATTATAGGCTACTATAACAAGTACTATAGGGTAGTCTGAGAGTAGTTTTTAGTATGTGTTTTTGAAAAATAAATAATTAAATTAAATATAAATGTTTTCAAAAGGGAAAAGGGGAAAAAAATTGCAAATAAATTGCTAGATTACTTTTCCCAGCTCTGTAATGTACTGGCCACCCATTCAGGGTGTTTCTTCTTCTGCTCCCTAATATATTGGCTCCAGCATATCCATGGTCCCATTGACTCTACAGAAGAATTGATTGATTGATGGATTGATTGATGGATCAATGTTTTGTCTGATGGCTCAAAAATCATTGATACAAAATTATAAAAATGTGAGCTGGTAACCAGAGGCTAAGAAATCATTCTGAATTCTTGGTTCCATTTTAACTGTTTATAATTAGAAAGATTCTGTGCAAGCGCCAAGTCAATTTGGACATGAATGCACTCAGTCAGGATCCTGTTTATTACTGAACCATTCTGTGTACTGCAGGTCTAATGTTTTAAAACATGATTTTTAATCAAATGTATTATTTGCATAACATTCTTCATACTATATGCAGTGCCTATATAGACAAATCATCATATTTGTCATACAGCCTGAAATCAAATCACATTCCAAATAACTTCACCAGCCTTGGAAATGTTTTTGTAGCCTTCTCATGTGTCTTTCTACAACTATATCCCGCAGGGTGTAATGCAAGTAATATTTTCACAGGGTAAGATGATTTTCTTTAGGCACTGTATGAATTTTGGAAAATGGTAGCCATTGACATCCATAGTATTATTATTATTATTATTTTTTTTTTTCTTTTATGGATGTTACTGGCTACCAGTTTCCAACATTCTCCAAAATATCTTCATTCCTCTTTAACTGACAAAAAGAAAGGTTCGAAACCTTTTGTGTGTGAGTAACTGGTAAGTTAGTTTTTTTTTGGGTGAACTATGCCTTTAAGAATAAATGTGTCCAATTCTTGGATAACAGTTATCAGCATACTTCCCTTCCCACAGTCAGAATGAAGAAGAGATATACTAAAAATCATGGTCTGACAGGTGACAGCAGCGACAGCAGGTGAGGCTCTCTTGTCACTGCTGTAACCTGTCGGTCAGTCACCACACATACTATCAATGGTGCTACTGTGGTCGGTCACGCCTGAGGCATTTCCCACAGTGACATACTGTACGGGACTCTGTTAACAGATAACCAGGGTTAAACAAGTTACATACCAATTACAGCGGTGGAATAACCTTGCACTTTGACAGCCTTGGCAAAGGTGATTTCCTCTTGTGGAAGACCTCCTGACGATGCAGAAAAGAGAAATACTCCCATACGGCCATGTGCTGCCATACCTTTGGCATTAAAAAAAATAATTAATTGTGCTACACATTAACCAAAAATCACAGTTATAATAAAGAAATGTATTGATCTTACAATTTAGAAGATAAATCCTCAGATGAACAACATCACAACATCTCACACCATGTCAGTATTTAACAGAGGTGAAGCCAAGATAGTAAAAAGCCAAACTAAGGACACCCTCTGATTTGAATGCCTGTAGTAGATCCACTTTAGTAGTAATTACTTTAATCAATTTCTGTATATTCTCATCAGTTTCTCAGTTCATTCTGAAGAGGGTTTTTTTAAGCTTTCTGCCCAGCTATTGCAATTGCATTAAGTCAGGATGAGCTCTGGACTGAACTATAACAACATAATTTTCTCCCCAGCTGTTTTGTTGTACATTTGCTGGTGTGCTTGGTATTGTCTTGTTGCATGACCCACTTTTGGCTAAGTTTTAGCTCCGGGATGGGCTTGGTGTTAACATGCAGCTCCAGACCAACAAACTGCTAAAATGTCTTCTGATGGACAGACATTCTGATCTATGTTGCACATGGTATTTGATTAGGTGTGCCTGACTTTTTTTGTTATATGTTGTTGTTCATATGAGGTTTATTCCACAAATTGTAAGACATGCTATTTATCAGCAAGCCCTTATAATGGAAATCTGGAAATTAGTAGGTTGTCCTATCATTTTACATGTGTGTAGACTGGAAAAAAAAGATTCATTAGATTTACATTTTTTTTAAGGTTGCAAACAGTTCAAATGGGCTGAAATTAGACAAACAATTTGAATTTAGTAAAGTTCAACTTAATCTGTTTGTTTAAATTTAGCCCATATAAATGGTTTAGTAAATCCAATGAATGTATATATTTTTGTATGTTAAAAATAAAGTGTATGTTAAAAATAACCAACTAAAGTACTAATTTAATCTACTAGTACTTATTTTATTTTTTCTACCTTTATATATCACTGATAGCCACCAAAAAACACAGGTTACAATTAGAAAGTAATACCTGCAAATGTAATTTATTGTTATACCAACCTAATATATATATATATATATATATATATATGAGAAATTCCATGCAAATGTCAACCTTGACGTGAAAAAAAAAAAGGTTTTCACCAAAATAGCCAAATTGTTTTTTGTGGTAGGAAGTATTTTACAGTACTTTAAAGATATTTAAAAATGTCTCTGTCAGTGTTTCAAACTATTATATTTAATTTAGCAAAATCAAACAAGTGTCACATCACTTGTTTCCACATTCTACATCTGTCACATCCATAACGGAAAAGTGTCACATCCATAACAAAGCTTTTCTCTTATAATTGAAAAAAATGCCAAATAAATTAAAATCAATCATTTTTGTTTGTGCTATAGTGAGCAACTCTTATCCTTTTGATTAGCATTACTTCTTTTGGGTTGTTCAGTTTAATTCACTGAATTCCTACAAAATATGTTGTATACTGTAAACTCACAAACTTTTTTGTCACATCCATAACGCATGTTTATTTTCCTCTTAAAATATAAAAAATGTTAACAGATTGATATTTTTTCTGATCCCATAACTCTGTGGTCAGTTGTTTTGGAAAATATAAACAGTTTCTTCAACATAATGTTGACGTATACTTTCGATGTGCATTTATGTTTTCAGTTTTTACTGCAAATGTCACATCCTTAACACTGAAAGTGTACACATTATATATATATATATATATATATATATATAATTATATATATATATATATATATATATATATATATATATATATATATATACATGTATATGTATGTGTACCTTTAAAATGCCCTGGCAACCACCAAAAGCAGAAAGCAAATCACAAAATACAATCACAGCGCTCAAAATACTGCATATTCAGTAATGAGATAACACTTTTTAAATTCAAAATTCTATTGACTATTTACTTTACAAATATTTTACATTTATTCTATTGACTATTGTCTTTCTCTGTTAAAATTGCCATATTTTTTTTTTTTACAGTACAACTTTATATAATAATACCGCTTACTTCTGTGTTGTTGTTGTTTTGCCATTTAAAAGGAATTGCTCATGAACACAATAATGTTTTGAAACACAAATCTCAACAGTGTTTTATAAATGACCTGATCGGATGGGATATCTGCCTGTGAGAAAGGCTGCCCTGCTGGGAGTGCAGAGTGGCGCAGCAGCAATGTGTTGGGTCAGTTTCACCCCTTCCAGAGCCAGTCTGTCAATGTTGGGCGTCCTGCAGGTCAGGACAACAACAAAACAAAACAAAACAATCTCAGTGTGCCTGTGAGAGAGATGTCTATTCCTCTATGTTATATACCTTTTTCATCTTTAAAACATAGCCTTATAGGAACCAAGCAAAAGGAAAATCCCTTCTATATCATATCCACTGATCTTAAATCAATCTTACACAGCAACATTTAATGCTCTGGGATCTAACTGACACTGCGGGCCTTACTGTACATTATTTCACATGAAGAGCACATACTGCTGGCTATGAGCAGACATGTGGATTTCCTGGCAGGCCTCAGAATAGGAAATAAAAACTTAGAAAGGAAATGAATTGATTTTTTTTGTTTTTGTGAATAAACCTGAGAGTTGTGTTTCCATAGCATCCAAGGTCTCCAATTCCTAAATCGTCCACCATCATAAAGACAAAGTTAGGTTTTTTACCACTGCCTGCATCAGCAGTACAGAGCAGCAGGCCGAGAGTGTAGGGAATCCATTGAAATGATTTCATTGTACAGCCTGAAAGTGAAAGAAGGTAATAAAAATGAAAAATAGATGGAAAAAGAACATGTGGTGTCCTTCAACATTTAAACTGAATAAAAACCACAGGTAACATATATATATTAAAAGGTAGAGGACAAGGAGGTATATTGTCATTTAATCACTCGTGAAAACTCACTGAAGGACAGTTTTAATTAAATAGTATTGCATTAGCTTTCATTTTTATTTTCCACATTTTTAACTTACATTTAAATTTTAGTCTTAGCTTAATTAAAGTAATAATTGTGTTACTTGATTTTACCATCCTTGTTTTTCCACACAAAAAAAAAATAAAAATCCTAAACTATATTTCAGTTTAGGTTTGAGTAATTATAACATTTCAACTTTTATTTAGTTTATTTTAAATTGGCAACAATTGCATTTGCTTTGTTCAGTATTGCTTTGTATTAACCTTTTATTTGATATATGAGCTTGGATCACGATAATCTTGTGTTGTAATCTTGTGTTGCACAGGTATATTTTTGGCAATAGTCAAAGTATTAATATGCAGTTACATATAAGTAATATGCATTGCTGTTAATTTAATTCTTAACTTAATTTTCAGGCGCCACGGTGGCCTAGTGGGTAGCACATTCGCCTCACAGCAAGAAGGTTGCTGGTTCGATCCCCGGCTGGGCCAGTTGGCAATTCTGTGTGGAGTATGCATGTTCTCCCTGTGGTTGCGTGGGTTTCCTCTGGGTGCTCCGGTTTCCCCCACAGTCCAAAGACATGCGGTACAGGTGAATTGGGTAAGCTAAATTGTCCGTAGTGTATGTGTGTGAATGAGAATGTATGGATGTGTTTCCCAGAGATGGGTTGTGGCTGGAAGGGCATCCGCTGCGTAAAACAAATGCCGGATAAGTTGGCGGTTCATTCCGCTGTGGCGACCCCGGATTAATAAAGGGACTAAGCCGAAAAGAAAATGAATGAATGAATGAATATATATATATATATATATATATATATATATATATATATATATATA
>CAIGQQ010028251.1:38625-53741 GCA_903798035.1 Danio albolineatus
TATATATATATATATGCGTGTCTGTGAAATTGTAAAATTTGGCCCAGGACAACATTTTGTTTTTTGCATCTGGCCCTCGGCCCAAAAACTTTGGACACCCCTGGTCTATAGCAATCGCTAATTGGCTACTGTACTAGTAGACAGGTCTTTATTCGCCATATTGACCGATACACTTTTCCCCATTCAAAACTATATGAGTGACATGTCTTGTGTATTCTATAGTCTTTGGTGTTTTATATACAGTACGATTTTCTGTAGAATCTACAGTAATTTACTGGCAGTAGTTCACCAGTAACTTACTGTAAAATAAATTGCATCAAAAAAACTGTATTTACATTTACAAATTGTAAGTAAATATGTACATTTTCACATATTACGTTTACAGCAGTAACATACTGCTTAGGCATACTGTCCTACAATGAAATACAGTTCCTATTTTAGTTAAATACTGTGTCATTTATAAAAAAAACGTTTACAGTGTGTATACAAACGATTATTTTCCTATCCTAACAAACCATCAGAGGTGGGTGCAATGTATTCCACAGAAACACAGTAAGTGTTCTACTTACATTTTTGGGAAGCACAATATCGAATGTAACTAATTACATTTTAAATTTGTGCAATTTGATTACAGTAACTAAAGTCAATGTAATTGCGTTACGTTACAAGTATAGTTTTTAGAAGAAAATATGCAATTCCTTAAAATCATGTTTTCTGCTGCAACATTAGTTAATAAGGATGCACTTTTAAATTGCTGGAGAACACGAACACGAGCCCGGTGGCGCTAACATCTGTGGTCATGAAGTCGTTTGAAAAGCTGGTACTGGCCCACCTGAAGGACATAACTGAACCCTCACTGGACTCTCTTCAGTTTGCCTACAGAGCAAACAGGTCTGTGGATGATGCAGTAAATATGGGATTGCATTATGTTTTGCAACACCTAGACAGACCAGGGACCTATGCGAGGATCTTGTTTGTTGACTTCAGCTCAGCTTTCAACACCATCATCCCAAAACTTCTCCTGCCCAAATTAACTCTGTTCTCCGTGCCCACCTCTGTCTGTCAGTGGATCAACAGCTTTCTAACGGACAGGCAGCAACTGGTCAAGCTGGGCAAATCCTCATCCAGGACCCGCACAATCAGCACTGGCGCCCCCCAGGGGTGTGTCCTCTCCCCTCTGCTCTTCTCTCTGTACACGAATGACTGCACCTCAAAGGACCCCTCTGTCAAGCTCCTAAAGTTTGCAGACGACACCACGCTTATCGGCCTCATTCAGGACGGTGACGAGTCTGCTTACAGACAGGAGGTTCAGGAGCTGGCTCTCTGGTGCAGTCACAACAACCTGGAGCTGAACACGCTCAAAACAGTGGAGATGATAGTGGACTTCAGGAGAAACCCCCCTGCTCTCCCCCCACTGAGCATCATGGACAGCACTGTGGCTGCAGTGGAGTCATTCAGGTTCCTGGGCACCACCATCTCTCAGGACCTGAAGTGGGACACTCACATGGACTCCATTGTCAAAAAAGCCCAACAAAGGCTGTACTTTCTTCGTCAGCTGAGGAAGTTCAACCTGCCAAAGGAGCAGCTGAAACAGTTCTACACCTCCATCATTGAATCAGTCATCTGCACTTCAATAACTGTCTGGTTTAGCTCAGCTACCAAATCTGACCTCAGAAGACTACGTCGAATAGTTCGGACTGCTGAGCGAATCATTGGTACAACCCTCCCTACTCTCCAAGAACTGTACTTATCCAGAGCGAGTAGAAGGGCTGCCAAAATCACTCTGGACCCCTCACACCCAGCACACTGCCTCTTTGAACTGTTACCTTCTGGTCGACGCTACAGAGCACTGCGCACCAGAACAGCCCGACACAGAAACAGTTTCTTCCCTCAGGCAATCCATCTCATGAACACTTGATGATAATAATCGTGGAACCAACACCACTACTGCTGTACACTCTTACACACACATACACTTATTTAACAACACACTTTACATGCCATTTGCACATAACAAATACACTTGTTACACACACACATACACTTATTTAACAACACACTTTACATGCCAATTTGCACACAACAGCTGCACATATAATGTTGTATATAGTAATACACCTGTAAATACACTTGTCCATTTGTATATTTGCATTTAACACTTACTTCTATTTTTTTGAATATATTTATTATCTGTTTCTTGTCTTGTCTCTGTAATTCTGTTGCACTGTAGAAGCTCTGTCACGAAAACAAATTCCTCGTATGTGTGAACATACCTGGCAATAAAGCCCTTTCTGAGCTGAAATGGTTGCTGATGAGAGTGGCTGCTTCTTCAAGTGAAAATACAGTTATCGCTTTGATTTCATTGAGCGTAATAACAAAAACATTGCTGTGAAGAGTCCAGTCTCTAAAAAACTTTTGACTGCTTTTAACTCAACCAGCAACTTGTTTTGTGAAGGTATTTTCTGAATGTGAAGAGAAGCATCGCTGTTTATCGGGCTGTTCACAAATTGCGTCTTTTGCATGCGTAAGTTCATTATTTCTGTTGGAGACACACGGTTTCTGTGCGCATATTGGCAGCTCATATTGCGTGCTCGCATTTTCCAGGCACACCCATTTGAAAACCCCAAGTCATGTGACAAGAACTGACCGATCAGCTTCATACACATTGGTTCAACTGTCAGTTTTGACAACACACAGAAATGGTGAGAAGGGGGTGTCTGTTATTTTGTATTAACTCTTGTAAAACCATTTCCCGATCTTTCTGGATAAAATGCCTACTTTACGACATCCATTCAGCCTGCGTATTTTGTATTTTTATAAGTTTTAAATGTTTAAAAAGTAACTGCAAAGTACAGCAATTAGTAATCTGATTTACATTAGAAAACATAAGTAAGCTTTTTACATTAAGTAATTACTGATGTAATGAAATTACAACTTTCCAGTAGTCAATAATTTGTAATCTATTACTTTTTAAAGTAACTTACTCAACACTGCAAATCATACATTAAGGTAAAGTTTATTTATTTTGCAAATTCCAAACCAATACTTATGACTGGTTTTGTGGTCCAGTGTCACATTTAATGATTTAAATAATGAAATGATGAATAATGAAAATAAATTATTTACAAAGAGCCTACTTTTGTATAAATTCACAAAACCACTGCAGTTCCGACATTAACCCAGTTTGGTTTACACAAAACACACACACACACAAAAGTTATATCATGTTCTCTCAGTAATCTTCCTAATAATTTTACTTTATCATTCATTCATTCATTTTCTTTTCGGCTTAGTCCCTTTATTAATCCGGGGTCGCCACAGCGAAATGAACCGCCAACTTATCCAGCATTTGTTTTACGCAGCGGATGCCCTTCCAGCCACAACCCATCTCTGGGAAACACATCCATACATTCTCATTCACACACATACACTACGGACAATTTAGCTTACCCAATTCACCTGTACCGCATGTCTTTGGACTGTGGGGGAAACCGGAGCACCCGAAGGAAACCCACGCAACCACGGGGAGAACATGCAAACTCCACACAGAAATGCCAACTGGCCCAGCCGGGGATCGAACCAGCGACCTTCTTGCTGTGAGGCGAACGTGCTACCCACTAGGCCACCGTGGCGCTCTACTTTATCATCAAGCAGCAATATACAGTTTTGGCACATCAAGTTAATAAGGATGAATTCCTAATCATGAAAAGCTTCTCAGAGATATACGTCTGCAAAAAATAAGCTGTCTCTGCCTGAACTTGAATAATAAAAAAAAGATACTTTATTTTAAACACTCCGACATGCTTAATCACAGCTAATTAAACTTTTCTAGCTAATACCTATCACAGGGGGATTAATACCGAGCCAGCAGATGAATAAAAAAGGTTTTAAGGTGCTTGTTTTCACACAGACGTCGACAAAGTTGGGCCAAGGTCACCTGCTGTAGATTGTGAAAATCTGCCCCTAAGATCAAATGGCCCCTTTAGATGAAGCCGAAAGCCTGCTCAAGGGGCAACGAGGATGAAAGGAAATATGGAGGAGAGGGGAAAGAAGGAGAGGGAAGACTCACTAGGAGGGTGATGGGCCTCCGCAGAGAGATGATAGTGTGTGACAATTATGAGAAGGTGTAATATTTCAAAAGTGTGTGCAAAAGGCAGATATATAGTACACTGATCTGTTCGCAGTGAGCAGCAGACAAGATATGTGAGTTTCATTTCATGCTTTTGACACATTTTGTAATAAGCAGGGCTTTACTTAGTAGACTGTTTTGACATGTATAAGTAAATTCAGTTGTTTTGTAGTACTGTTGTATTTTTGCTTGTCACAGAACTCTCCTTTTGAGAGTATTAAGCGTAGTCTTATTAAATAGCATGCATGTCAATCTACATTTGCATTGCATATGCATTTAACTTAAGCTTTTACAAGAAACTATGTTTCAAGGTATATATTTTATAATTTCATGGCAATGCAATTATACACAAAGGATATATTACCCTGTTTTTAATAATTATGCATATTATATAAATTACTTGAAATCAATATTCCACATGTGTGGATAAAATTGTGCTGTTGTGCCTACAGAACAGGAAAATATGCTGCTTGGATGTTAAAAAATAGATGTCAGTAAATAGTTTGTATTACATTTACCTCAGACAAGTCATTCCACCCAGGCTCATTCTAAAAAATGAGTCCTATGTACGTTTCTGGAGGCTGCAAAATACGTCCTAGGAGATACATATTATTGCACTATTTGTTCTCACGAATCCACGAAAGGCCGCTGTGTACGCTTTTTGAGATCTCAAATTTATCTTGCGAGTGCCATTCGAGTCTTCTTTTCTCACGTAAACCCACCAGAGGCCGCTGTCGACTGAATGTTTACTGACTGAATGACTGTCTGACTGACCGACCAATCGACTGACCCACCCTCCTCCCTCCCTAAAACCAACACAATATTTTATCCATTGACCCACCCACACACTTCCTTAAACCCAACCAGCAATTATTATAAGCATTCCAGAAAAAAAGAAAAGGCCTCGTTTCCTTTTTACCACGTTTTCAGATTTTACCACATTCTCACCCTGTTATTTACTGGTTCATTTTATTTTTTGGATTCTGTTTTGGTCTTACTTGCTTTCTGGATTTTTGGATTCTGTTTTGGTCTTACTTGCTTTCTGGAACCATTCTTCACTGGACTTGAACCCCGTTGTCATGCTCAACTCCTCTCTGCGTTTAAAGTCCACCGGCGAATCATGCCGAGCTAACGGGACTGGTTGCAGCGGGAAAGTCATCCACACAGAGCTAAGCAGTCAGCTGGTCATGCACAAGACAATTCTTTAAACAAAATACATTTCATAATAGATAAGGTAGATTTTTTTTAATCTATACGAAATTTATTACAATATATTATTATGGTCTGTAAACTACTGTTAATAATATTAATAATAGTAAATAATAGTAAATAATAATAATAATAATAATAATAATAATAATAATAATAATAATAATAATAATAATAATAATGTAGGCATGGTGGCTCAGTGGTTAGCACTGTTGCCTCACAGCAAGGTCGCTGGTTCGAGTCCCGGCTGGCTCAGTTGCCATTTCTGTGTGAGTTTGCATGTGTTCATGTGGGTTTCCTCCAGGTGCTCCGGTTTTTCCCACAGTCCAAAGACATGCGGTAAAGGTGAACTAAATAATATAGAGGAGGATGTCTGCACTCCAATGTACACTGTATTATATTTTAAATTATTTTGTAATAATGACACATTAATTAATTGTTACTGTATTTATTATAATCTAGCCGTTGCTTTTACCAGGTGCTTGTGTTACCAGATGTGGTTGTTTAATAATTTTGTCTGGCTCAGCTGGACAGTGGTCTTTGCCAACAAAATCTGGCCTGTTTACACACTAATTAACATTTGTGGACCAAGATGGAAGCACACTTTTCCAGAGGGAATTGCCCATGTTTATTTTTATTACAATTCAGTAAATGTCTCTTTCTGTCATTCCAATTCAAATTCAGCTCCTTCAGTTTCTAAACTGCCTTCTATACCATTTGAGCATTGTTCACATTAAAATTCTAAAGAAGAATAACCATGATATTCTGATAAAGTATCCCTCCAAAATAAAGGAAATGTCCAATTAAATGGCATCATATGGTGTGGTTTCAGGTGCAAAGCACTGTTCAGTGTGTCATTGCAAGCGTTGAGCTGCATGGACATAGAGGTAGTGCAGGCGTCTGACAATCTGCGAGATCTCTGTGTGTCCCAGAAGATAAAGCGAGGAAGAGCCATTAAGGGGAGGAAAATTGGATATCTCCTAGAAGTGGGAAAGAAAGAAAGAGGAAGAGAGAGATTGTAATTGGGAGTCTCATAGCAGACACTGCGGATTGTGGAGAGAAATCAGTATCAAATTTGAGTCTGGGTCAAGGCTAAACTCAATCTTTGTCTGGCAAGGGATAAACCAAAGAAAAATGGTTCTGCTTTCTTAGACTCTGAACAGAAGAGATAAAGGATGGACTGCTTTTAAAACCAAATTCCTATACAAAGATTTAAAGAGAGAGATTTATCTACCAACATCAGATAAGACTGTTTAAGCTATGTATTCTAGAATATGCAGACGGCTTAACCAAAACATAAAGTCTGTCAGACTATATTCTCTATATTCTGACTGGTTTCTTTTAAAATTTTCCCATCAAATACCTGTTCCTTCTTGCCATTAGTTGCGTCATCGCTTACAGTTAACACCCATCGCATATTTCAAATTTTCAGTGAATATTAGCCCTTTAGTGGGTGAAAACCCATATTTGGTATAACTTCATTAACGTTTTTTATTTATTTATTTTTTATTTAGTTTCTTCAAATACATTTTTCAAACAAACATTCTTTTAACAACTCAACACTCAAGGTTTTTTAAAAAAGTATTTCAATGAGTGCCCCATAATGTCACGGTTCAGGGATCTGTGTGTTCCTGTCTGTGTGTTTGTGTGTGCGTGTGGTGTAACTGTGTTGGTGTGAGCGTGGCTGTCTGTTTACTTTCCCCGTCAGCTGTGTGGTCACGTGGAGAGAATCATCCTATGGGCTGATTAGCGACAGCAGCTGTTTGGTGTTAGCGCAGCTATTTAAATCCAGTGTTCACGGTTTACTTTTGTCAGTCCGTTGTCCCAACCTGTGTTTGTGTCTCCAGGCTCCATTCGTATATACACTGGTGGTGAGTCGCTATAAACCTCTCTCAGTTGTGGAGGTTATCTGCTAAGGCTATTACCTGCTTCCTGAACTGTGTCTCATGTGATCGACTATCGGCTTCCTGAACTGTGTCTCACGTGATCGACTATGAGTTTCGTTTGTGATGGCTACTTCCTGGTTTACTGTGTGAAGTTTTCATCAGCTGTTTAGCTGCATTGTTTCCACGAGAAGATACTCCTGTATTCTCCACCGCCTCATTCACGAACTCTGTTTATTGAGCCTTGTTGGATCATTCTGACATTAAACTTCTTTTTACTTTACTCTCGCATTTGGGTCTCCCTGTGTATCATTACACATAAAGGGTTAAAATTATTCTACTTTTACATTATAGCAACTGAAATCCAATTAGCTTATATCCATATAAATTCTTCTTGCACGAGCAATTATGTAGTAGTTTTTAATATTTATTAAAGTATTTATTTTAATGTGCCAGATGTTAAGAGCACTTGCACAGAGGCACTTAGGTGCTTAATACTTTACAATATGGATGCACTAATATGCATGAATTCATTTTCTTTTTAATGTACAGAATATGTTGAGTTAATGAAATGGTGTCATGAAGAACTACACCAATTACATAAATTGTTGGTTTTTACCTATCCTTCAGATGCTACTTTTTCCACAAATTCACCATTGAACTTACTGGTGGATGAAGCCATTGATTTAGCAGTCCTTGGTAAAAATATTTTTTGTAAATGTGCTTTAAAAAATTCAACCTCAGTGGCTTAGATGTCGAGAGTTGTCAAGATGTCGAGAGTTTTTTTTTTTTTTTTTTTTTTTTCACAATGGCTTACTGTACATAAAATATCGCTTGCTGTTTTGAATAAACAGTAATGTCCACTGCTGCAGTTCACTCAGAGAGGATCTGATAATATGCCAGATGAACGGCAGTCATAAACAGAGATTTGCTACTTGTTGTTACCAGGTGCCATCTCTGGAACAAAGAGTTTAAAAGGTACCAAAACATCCTAAAAACAGTGCATGGTGGTTTGATTGTATTGTTATGAAGCTTCAAGAGTACTTTGTGTGAAGAAAACACAAAAAATATTAATTTTCTATTTCAAAAATGAAAGTTTATTCTCCTCAGCGTCAGTTCAGGGTACGTGATTAAACCACTGACAGCATATTGACTGATGTTTTTGGTACCTTTCTCAACTTTAAACTTTTTTCATGAGTCACTACTGTTGCTCTCTAAAAAAGATCAGAAAGCTCTTGGAGTTCATTCAAAATATCTTAATTTGTGTTCTGAAGATGAAAGCAAGTCTCAGGGGTTTGGAACAGAATGAGCGTGAGTAATCAATGACATTGACTCTTTTTAATTTTTGGGTGACAATACATTTAAAAAGTTTTCACTCCATGATTTCCATTGTTTCACTGCATGATTTTACATTTCAACCATATAAATGATAAAACATTTAAGCACAATCCAATGTATATGAGCTGGTCATAATTGTTCTCACTTGAACAATATATGATAATACACTGTTAACAGTGATGGTCCACATATACTAGAATAGCTGATGTATGTTGTAAGTGTCGTAAATGCTCAGCTACAATATTTTAAACAACACATACAAAATTAGAAAGTGTCCCTATACAAAAGCTACTGATTTGTTATCAGTAAAGGTCGACATAAAAATCCTGGAATGAATGAGTCTGGCAGTTATTCTGTGTACTGTATGTTCATCGGATGCTAAACATTAGACACAAATTATGACATTCATCTGCGAGGCTGTGTGAATTACTCAATCATACGGTTTATCAAAACGGAAATCACCATTTCAGATGAACATGAAGTTGGAACAGAGCAGCTGGAAATCTATTCATGAGACACAATAGAATCAAAGAAACTACTCTTCGAGCATCATTTTCTGCCAGTGCTATCCAGAAGCCATTTTTAACCTTGCATGTCTCACATGTTCAGCACGATCACAAGGTCGACCACAAGGCCACACAAAACAATTATATGCTATTGTTCCAGCTTTCTTTTTATATTTATTCACTAAAGTTTCCCTTTCTTCTAACTCTGGTCAGGTCAGGACCTGGACAGAAAACTCAGCCATCAGGCTGATTGGTAAATGGACATTTATTGCTCACAGTTATGTGTTATTTTTTCACCCTCTGACCTTGTCTACTGTGCTGTGCCATGTGAAGATGCAACTGCTTACTCTAACTCTGGTTATGGTTGCTACATTCAGAAATGATTATGCTTATGTCTTATTCATTGGAAGGGTGTATGGTTAAAAAAAAAAAATGGTTACATTATTTGGATATTTGTTATCCAAGTTATAAAGAGTTCAAATTCAAGTTAAAAAAAAAAGTCTAAAGTATCTTGTTATTTTCATATAATTTATTGTAGTAACATTAGTAAATAGAACAACAGATGCTTTTTGGAACGACAGTTACAATCGAAAGCAGCAAAATGCCTGGCATTTTTAAGTCCATAATGAGGAAAACTTTTAGAAAACCACAGATCAAAGGTTTTCACAGTCTTTGTTTACATAATTTATTCTAAGTATATTTGCACTAGCAGTTAATTTGTTACACTTGGCAAATATGCAGATTAATGATAGCTGATCCAAACCATAAAGCAGGAATTCACAGTGGAATAGCGGTTTGTTTACATCAGGCATGCAGAGTTTCACCACAAAATATACACTGTTCAATTCAGTTAAGTTTTCTCAAAACGCTGCTAAAAAAAACTGAAATATGTTGTCTTTTGAATGATTGAATGGTTGATTGATTGAGTGATTATATACATTTTTGAGGACCAATTTCTGTCCTTTATATTTATAGATTTAAACATGCACACATGACTTCAGACTTATATGTTAAAACAAACTATTTTAACCCAGTGTATTGTTCATTGGCTTCTGTAAGTATGCCATTCAAGGTTTATCTTCCCCAGTAATGTAAACACTGTGCCTCATGAGCACCATTACAACACAGAGAGTGGTTCTCTCAAATCTGCCATCGCAGATCATAGCTACTCTTTAACTGTTCAAATATTGTGAGATCATGCATTACGCAAAAAAAAAAAAGAAAAAAATAAGAAATACAAAGTTTAATTTGAAGATTTGTGCAGAGACAGAAATTGGAATAAATGTCATTTTACAATACTGTGTGAAAGAATTTGATGGAATTCAACTAGTAAACCGAACTGGCATTGTTTCTTACATGAATACGTAAGCCAAATTAGATTTTTTGCCTCAGTTTAGATATGTACTGCTATATATGTGAACTTAGCAAACAGCAGTGTAAAAAAGCTGAAATATTTTAATAAGAAGAGTAAAAAGTGTATTTGCAATGGTTGATTTGTTTTGGCAATTCTTCTAGGTGACAATATTGAACAGTACATCACCTTTGAGACAAAAATATTATAATATATTATAATATAATATAGGGATAAGTGGAGAATTCCCATCTTAAAAGTGTCCTTCAAGAAGATTTGTGTTTCTCATGAATACAAGGAATTTCTGAAGCGACACATAAAAGACTCGACGTAAAAGACCTTTACTAAAAATTCTATCTTAGATGCACATTAATTTTGAGTGTACCTTTGGAACGACACTTCAGCATAGCTGGCATGTTTGGTCTTTCTCTAAAGTGCCCTGCTTGAACATCAATTATGCAGTTGTAAACTGCGTGTCTAAAATAAAGAATTTTCGCTGCCTATAAAACCAAGTAGTAAAGAAAGCATGTCTCATAGCATTTGCATAAAATCATGATGAAATTATGAAAATCATCAGACATTTGTTTTTATTGCAAATCATGTCAAAAAAGTAACTTGGAATTACTAAAGCATATACGTTTTGCACTGTAAACAACGATTAGTAAACTTTACTTAATAAAGAGAGTAAACTTGCCTTATATTTATAAAGTAAACAAACTATGTAGATAATTATCCCTTAAAGGGCACATAGTTTACCCCTTTTCCCAGATTTAATATAAGTCTTTTGTGTCTCCAGAATGTGTCTGTAAAGTTTCAGCTCAAAACACCCATCAGTTTATTTATTATACCTTTGAGAGGTTTATTTCATACGCTTATTTCACGTGGCCACCATTTTAAAACACAAAAGCGAGGCTGCAGTGGGAAGAAACCTGGAAGTAAAGGACCAGCACTGTAAACATTGCAACAACATGCTGTGTACTACAAACCTCCAGCTGCTGCCGCGATTTCAAAATGCAGAAATGGTGTAAACATATCATTCAGTTCGGTTTAATTTAAACAATTAAAAGCATATTAGGCATCAAACAACATCACAATCTCTTTAAGAGTAATACGCTGAAGTGTCCTCCTAGAATTCAGATCATGGCACCAAGTAAACACCATGGGGGCTTCCCTGCTTCAGCCTATGTAACCTGGTGAGCGATTAAACAATGCAGTCCACTGTAGCACATCATCGAGTTGTCTGTAATAGTGTTGTCCCGGTACTTAAGTTTTAAAAATGCCCATTTCCCGCTAACATTTAAGCACCGCTGAGCGCGTTCATAAGCAGCACTGATTTACCATAGTATTCACCAGTGCCCAACAGAAAACACTGTGATTGGCCGTGACCGCTCTTCACAGATTGCAAACACAGATAGACAGACATTGGAGCGTTTCAAAGCCGTGAAGATCAGTGGATTCATCAGCGGATCCCTCGTCTGTGTTTGCACTCTGTAAACAGCGGTAAAATGTGGTAAACTGATGACCTTCACAGCCAATCACATTCATTTCTGTTGAGCATGTGAAAACAGTGGCAAATCAGCGCTGTTTAAGAATGACATCAGTGCCTTAAATGTTAATGGAAAATTTTAGTTTTTTTTTTCCATTTTTTTATTTCAGTACCGAAAGTTTGTATCGTGACAAGTCTAATATAGTGAAAAAATCAGTTAATTAACTTGAGTTTGATAATGGCATCTAAAATGTGTGTTTGGAAAGAAAATGTTAGCTAACTGGTGCCATTTGCCTTAATTTAGCTGGAAATTAGATCCAATATCCCTTTTTATTTTCACTATTCATTCAGAACAGACCTTTGAGTCACTCGAAAGGCAGTGAAAGTATAAATTTGTGTCAATTTCTCTTCGCTGATAAGATATACAGCCAGGTACACAACATTCTTGTGTGTCTCAGGCGATACTTCTGGGTTTCTTCCCACCGCAGCCTCGATTTCGCTGTTTAAAATGGCTGCCACGTGTCTATAGCTCTGCTAGCATCAGCTAGCAGTTTTTGTGAACTGTGCCTTTAAGGCTAGTCCTCCCCACCCACCATTCCCATGTGCCTGCAACGTGCCTCAATCTCCGCCCTTGGCTGCCTAAGACAACAGACAGAGTGAATGAAGCAGATCTCACATAACGTTTGTGAGAAATACTACAGTAAGAACTTTACCAATGATTGTTTGATTCATTTGTTGTGGAGCTGCAAAGATGAGTCACACACAATGTTGTTATAAAGTTCACACGCACACACACACACACACACACACACCTACACACACACACACACACACACACACACACACACACACACACACACACACCCCCACACCTACACACAAAGCAGACACACACACAGACAGCACGCGCATTTAGCTTTGCACTGTTTTTGTACGCAAATGTGATTTAACATCCACAACATCCACAATGGGTTTACTAATTTTTTTAGGTAAAAATAGCCTGTACAGTAGCATTTAAAGCAACGGGTTTACTCACTTTGTAAAAGTACAGTAATTACTCACTTTTTACCATGCTGATAACATAAGGACCTAATGGCTTAGATGTGTGCACATCAGAGGTTTTGAGGCATGGCCTCCTCACAGCAAGAACGTTGCTGGTTTGAGAAGTCCCCCCATGTTTATATGGGATTCCGCTGGGTGCTCTAGTTTCCCCCAGAGTCCAAAGACATGCAGTGCAGGTGAACTGGATGAACTAAATTGGCCGTAGTGTACGTGTGTGTGTGAATGTTAGAGTGTATGTGTGTTTCCCAGCACTGGGTTGCAATTGGAAGTGCATCTGCTGTGTAAAACAAATACCAGAATAGTTGGCGGTTAATTCCTGGTGGCCACCTCTGATAAATATCAGACTAAGCCAAAGGAAAGTGAATGAAAAAATGGTGCTGCAAAAATTCTGTTGCAGCAACATATAATAAAATTCTATACAGAGGTGTCCTGTTATGATCTATTGGTCGGCAAGTTCGAGTTCACCAGATTTGAACTTTGGAACGCAGCTACTGTACATGCAAAACTTGTCGCACAAGCTTGCGTTTCTTGTTTTAGGTGCATTATCATAGTATTCTAAAAACAGTGAGTGAGAAGCACCCAGATGACCTACTACTTCCAGTAATATTCTGAGGTTCAATTCAGTTTATCTTTATTCCCATAGCACTTTTACAATGTAGATTGTGTCAAAGCAACTTAAAATAGAAGTTCTAGTGAATTGAAACTGTGTCAGTCTAGTTGTTGAAGTTTAGATCGGTGTGGTTTAATTTTCACTGCTGAAAGTCCAAACACTGAAGGCCAAATCCTTCAATGCAGCTCCACAAGTGTGTATCCAATGGATGCTACACTATCCCATGATGCCATTCAAGAGAATTCATGAATAGAAGTGAAGTGACGCAACTGACATGGACAGGTCATGTGATAATGACAAATGGCAGATGTAGTACATCCAAATTTCATTCACTTACATTAATGCTATATGTAATGTAAAATCCTAATGCTCATGTAGTGAATTCAAATTCGAATGTATTACCTACCCGAGTAGTAGGCAATTTCAGCCCTGTATAGTCACACCTTTAGATCGGTGGGATAATCGCTAACCTGTTAATTTTCCAGTTTGAATGCATCAGATTTGGTTTAGTCACATGGTTAGTAAAGGGATAAAAGAACATTGTAACTTATACTGCTCTTTTTCTTTCTGCTATGGCTGGCTTCCTTTTCTATACACCCTGCTATGAACTTGTTCCTCTGTTTCTTAAAATAAAACTCATGACATGTAACTATTGCTCCCTGACTTTTAATGTCTGTACTTATTTCATTCTATGTTTATTTTATTAAAATTGCAAAGGGGTTCTGAGTATTTCTACCTTGAATGGCCATTATGGTCAAGTTGACCGCATACATTTCAGTGTCTGCTACTTTTTCCCTGTGCCTTTGAAAATGCATGCCTCTGTTGCCTAGCAACTTTCTGCTAACAAAAACATAACTTTCTGATAGCAGAAACATAACTTGAGACATGTCTTTCAAAACAACATTTTCACTATGGTGCAAAAACTTTGCTCTCCTGCTTTCCAGGCAAAGTGTAACTTGTACACAATTGATATGCTACATTTAAGAAAAATAAAAGTTATTGTTAAGTTAATGACCTCATAATCTGACAAGACATGCAAAGCTTAATTTTAAAATCTCATTGGAAGCTTTAAATGTAAATATATGATGTCACAAAATGTTTAATTCAGTATGTACAGTCAGAATGCTACTATAGCCATTCTAATATTTAACATTCCAGTGCATTTCCACTTACAAATGATGAGTGTAGTTATAAAATAGCAATACTCTTGTATTTTGCAATTCTTCCACTTATGTTGTTGGTATATGTGGAAGAAAGCAGCAATAGACTAGAAGTGTACAGTTACCATTATACTTACAGTACAATGTTTCTTTAGTCATTCTGCAATTCTATAGCCTGAACCACTGTTGAAACATCATGACAATAAGGTCTGAGACAATAAATACTATCTTTAAAGTCGAACAGGATGAACAGGATGAATCTGCAACTATTATTTTGTTGATATTGTGACGCAGTTCCTAGAGGAACAGAATATTAAATGAGACAACAATGTGTGTGTTACGGATTGGTCAGGCTGTCACGTCCCGCAATCACAACGATCAC
>CAIGQQ010028251.1:55495-66882 GCA_903798035.1 Danio albolineatus
ACACACACACACACACACACACACACACACACACACACACACACACAGACAAAAACTCATTAGGGTTGATTGTTTCTTTGTCCAGAAAATGAAGGCAAGAGAAATAAGCTATTAAAATTAAGCTTTAATTCAACAAATAATTTTGTCTATAGTGATTATTTAGGGATAAGAGCTATTTTTAATTCAATTCAAACTCATGTGCTCCAATAAAAAACAAAGAATATATATTAAAGAATGTTTCAGCTGTTTTATCCACATTATCACATTTGATAGGGTCCAAAACTTTAAAGGTTTAGACTTTAAAGCTCTTAAAATTAACTCGATTGGCATTTTGACTAAATTGAGATGTTGATATATCGTGAACCATGTAATACAATCAGAATCCTGACAGCTGAAACATTAATACAAATTTCATCTTTGTTATGAGTTTAAAATCCAAAACATAAGTAATCAATTCATTCATTCATTAGTAAACCATTCATTACTTTTCCTTCGGCTTATTCACATTGTTCATCAGAGGTCTCCTCAGCGGAATGAACCTTTACCCTATCCAGCATATGTTTTACACAGCGGATGCTCTTCCAGCTGCAAGCCATCACTGCAAAACACCCATACACTCATTCACACACATACACAATGGACAATTTAGCTTACCCAATTCACCTAGCGCATTTCTTTGAACTGTGGGGGAAACCGGAGCACCGGGAGGAAACCCACATCAACAATGGGGAGAACATACAAACACAGAAATGCCAACTGACCCAGCCGGTACTCAAACCAGCAACCTTCTTGCTGTGAGGCGACAGTGCTTACCACTGAACCACCATGTCGTCTAAATCCATACCATCCATTTGTAATTCTTAGCACAAGTAACAGAGTTGATACAACATGACAGACTGAAGGAGTAAATGTATCTGGAATGACACAGAACAACATAATTACATGATATCATATACAACTCAGTTGAAATTTTGTGGACGTTTACGTACATAGTATCAAGAAATACAGCTGATGTTCTTCTAACGATATCTTCTTTAACCTAAAGCCATTGCGGCAGTTTAAAAATCATGGGAAAACCTCAAAGATCC
This sequence comes from Danio albolineatus, assembly GCA_903798035.1. NCBI lineage: Eukaryota > Metazoa > Chordata > Actinopteri > Cypriniformes > Danionidae > Danio > Danio albolineatus. The sequence goes on from CAIGQQ010028251.1 coordinate 56,584, forward strand.
CAAAAGTTATTATGCCTGAGCATTTGCAGCTCTCCACCTTTGAGCTTAGTGTCATCACACCTCGTTCTGGCTCTAATGAGCTACATTAGTCAAATCCATTTTCAGCCATATTTGGAACTGAACAAAACCTTCTTTGGTTTTGATGTGCTTCATTTGCTGGTGCTCTGCAGAGACTCCTGTCAGAGGCATTGGCTGACGCAAACATATTTAAATATCTTTGGATGTCTGTATGTTGCCAGGGAATTTATTTTTTGCTCTTTCTGTATGAATCAACCATTCATGCTCCTCGCATCCTTTGATGAGCCTCTGTTTATGTCTAATGAGTCTTACAGAGTTTTCGCTGTGCATCTTGTCGAACCCCACTGTTCATTTCCCGGAGTGCTTTAGTTGTCCTTATTGTTTGCATACAGGATTATTTCCAGCGTGTTAGACACAGAAGAACTTGCATGTTTGACAGATGGTTTTGGGATTAAGCAATTGATTCATTTTAAGTAAGCAGCGCTGAGGAGTGGCTAGATAAACACATCCAATCAATAAGAGTTTGGGTACAGCATTTTGGTCACTCTCTTGTGGATAATTGACCTTTTGACATGCATTATTATATATATTTTAAACAGATGTTTATTCTGTTCATTCATTCACTGATGATTCATTAAATAACTGTAAATTATTAAATAACTCGAAATTGGAAATTTTAAATGAGAAAAGAAGGAAATTTGATGATAACAGTTGATCGCAATGTTATACATTTTAAATTTTAATAAAATAAAATGCTTTAATTTTAAGTAGGTTTATGTAAATTGGGTAATTTCTGGATAATAGTAAAGGTAATAATTACAATAACATTTCTATATAAGTTCTATAATGTGCCTCAGTTCTATAATGTACCTCACTTTACTACTAGTACTACTACTGCTAATAATAGCAATAATGACATTAACAATAATAAGAAAAAGAAGAAGAAGAAGAAGAAGAAGAAGAAGAAGAAGAAGAAGAAGAAGAAGAGAAGAACATAATAGTAATCTAATATATATGTAGATTCATAGACAATGTTGGCTGTTAGTGTTAATTAATGCTTTAATTTGAATTATTTTATTTAGCTATTAATTTAAGTAGGTGATGCCTAAATGCTATCCGCTAGCATAATATCTTTGAAACACAGTCCCTCCCCTTCCGTCCAAAGCCATGCCTCATGAAATCAAAAAAGCGCACATTGAATATGACTGAGACCTACTAGATCATGTCATTTGCCAGTTAGAAAACTTTATAGCACTTATAAAACCACAATTCTAAATGAAAAACTGTATTATATCTAGCATGTTTTCAGTTGTGTAGTTAACAAGCAAACCTTGTCATAATGTTCAATATTTCATGCATGCAAGGATTGCTGGTCTCACTCTCTCATGCACTTTGTCCTAAGCGATTACTGCATGCTTATTGATTGGCCGGCTGTGTGCAGGAATTACACTCATTACTAAACCATACTTACATGCTATTTCAGACTGAATATTCAAAGTACCAAGGCAAACAATATAGGGACCGCGTCACAGGTTGTCATTGCTCAAAAATAAATCAATGTGATTTTAACCAACCTTACCTCAGTAAAGCAGGCTAGGTGGAATAGTGCTATTTACTGATGTTTTGATGTTAAACTAAATAAAAATCTACATTATCGATGCTGTGAAAGGTACCTTACGAAAAATAGTCACATCAATCTATCGCTGGAGAATTTTAGTGGATGAACAACACTTCTGTGCATATAACCAACAAAATCTACCTGCAAATGTAACTCCAATATTGATTCAGCATTTTATAAAGTTTTGATTCAACATTTGTTTACACTGTCTCACTCTCTCGTGTGCAGGTGAATGCATGTGCATGCGCAAACGACGGATCTGTGTGAACGGCTGCGCAGATCTGAAAATCTACATTTGCTGACAGACAGTTCGGGCTACTTATCTGAATTATGGGAATTGTCGGCCCGACAAATTTTAATTGGTTGAACATTTTTTAGTCTTATGCCTTACCCAGAATCTAAAAATACATATAATTACATTTAGATCATTTACTTTAATTATTACTATTGGAATGTGAAGAGACTTTCAACTAGCCCAACAAAAGATGTTGCTGAAGACAATAAACTACTGCACCTTTAATCATGAACATTTATACTGTATGCTTGTTACCTTTGTAGTTAGTGAGAGAACTACTGTGCCCACAAATGTGCTAAGATAAACTTCAATACAACAAATATATCATATGAAAGATAAAAAGATTAGAAAAATTATTTTAAAAATGAATGAAATCAAATAAATAAATAGTTATGAAATAAAATATTTCTGTTTTTCAACCTACACATTTAAAAATCACCAAATGCAGCTTTTAAAACATGAGAAGAAATCTAAACAATGACACTGACTTTGACTAAAAGCTGGCAACATCATGTATTGCCCAAGGCTCTTTCACACATCAAGCCTGATACATTCACAGATATTTGAATGTCGTGGAAAAATGCAGCTCATCTCCTTTAAAAGCACACCAACTCAAGGCCACTAACAGTGTCTTTTATTTATTTGCACTCTTTCATACAATAGACTACAGTGCTATTCACATTCTTCAATTAAAGCACACACAGCTCTAAACACTAACCATAATGTATGTATACAATCTCTAAGAATAACAGTAACATACACACTCTGACACTTCACCAGAATGCATTTTTTTCATTAAATTATGCAGATTTTTCATCACTATAGGCCTGAATTGCATGTTTAATTAATGAGATAAAGGGATTTATAGCTTATGATGTCACATATTGACTTTTTCGTGGAACAGTTATTGCACGTGAGCTTAAGTTTTATGACTTTTTAAGCCTCTCTGTAGCATACGGAAAACCAATATCTTCTATGCTCTTGGTACCCAGTATATAAACACGTCAGTTTGTTTGTTATATCAAAATTAGATTGAAAACTTTTAAAATAGTAATACAGTGTCTTTTTCTACATCGGTGTTTGTCCCTTTAAGCATACGCATAAATAGTTTTCCCAAAAGAGAAAAAAAGAGAGGAGAAGAGAGGATAGAGAGAGCGAGAGCACAGTGAAGCATCCTAATGTTTCGCTTAGAGAACAGGAAGAGTAACTGTGTCACTCAAATCAATGTCCTCTAAGGTATCCATAAAGGTGGCTATCAGAATTCACACCCCAGATTTGGAGCCTCTTGAGATGAATTTTGTGAAATGATCTATTTAAAAGAAAACTTCTTACTTGTGACCTTTATGCCTGGGAGACTTTGCCCTTAAACTTCAAAACTTGACTTTTCACATTTAAAACTGTTAACATATAAGGTCATTGCTTTATCTAGGTAAACAAAAACTTGGCTTATCTTGTTCCATATTTCTCAATTGACAGTACTGTATATACATTGTACTTTACCTGTACCCTGATAACTGTTCTAAACAATTACTCATTTTGTTCATGTTTAAACATTTCACAACGTTTTTGGTTGCATTTTTTTTGGAATAAAACTAGAGCTTGAGATAAAGTCATTTTTACTAAAGCTGATATAAACTATATGCACTCACCAGCCACTTTAATAGGTATACCTGACTAGCACCATGTTGCCTTAATTAAGTAGTCTTAATTAAGTAGTAAACTCTATTTCAGAGGTCGCCATAGCGGAATAAACCACCAACTATTCTGGCATATGTTTCACGCAGCAGATGCCCTTCCAGCCACAACCCAGTATTGGGAAACACCTATACACACTAATTGACATATACACAGTCATACAATTTTTTCAATGAACCTATAATGCATGTCTTTGGACTGTGGGAGAAATGGGAGGAAACCCACGTGAACACAGGGAGAACATGCAAACTCCACGCAGAAAAGGCAATTGGTCCAACTGGGACTCGAACTAGCAATCTTCTTGCTGTGAGGTGACAATGCTAACCACTGTGAGGTGACAATGCTAGCCACCACGCCGCCCCACCTTAATTCTCCATATGCTATAGATTCATTAAAGTCTTAGTTCACCCAATAATGAAAATTATGTGATTATTTACTGTTATTACAACCCCCTGAGACCTTCGTTCACGTTCACATTCATTTGTTCACACCACAAATTAAGACATTAAATCAGAGAGCTCCCTTATCCTTCATAGACAGCAATGGTACCGAATCAGTATAGGGTGTGTGTGAACACTATGAACTGATATTTACCCCAGATCTTCCTCTGTTTGAAACAAATCAAATGCACATTCGAGGTATATACATCAGCAGTGTGACACACTCATGAACTAGTGAACATGCGCCCTATACTGACATTGAGGTGAAGAAACTGTTCAATAAAGTTGTTATTTTTGTTTTATGTGTGCACAAAATGATTCTTGTAGCTTTATAATTATTCCATCCTTCGCCTGATAATGATCCAATGTTGTTTAAGGAGGATGAAGCTGCTCATAGATTTAAAATAGCATATTAATTTGTGTTCTGAAGATGAATGAAGGTCTCATGGAAAGGCATAAGCAATTGATAAGATGATTTTTCGGGCATGAACTGACCCTTTAATGCTTAATTCTTATGTTTTTTCTCAAATATTGATCAATATTGGTCTGTACTGACATGATAGCATCACATGATTTTTCAGCTGCATGCAAAAATCAAATCTCCTGTTGCAGCACAACCCACAGGTGTTTTTAATGCTTGATTAGATTGAGATCTTGTGACTGTGGAGGGGATTTGTGTAAATAAACTCACAGTCATGTTCAACAAACCAATTTGAGATTAATTGAACTTATCCTGCTGGAAATAGCCTCTGTGAGATGAATACACTGGACATGTTTTTTTTTATGTTTATCAAAAATATCCTGGGAGGCTGTGGTATTTCACTCTTGTGTGGTCTCAGAGTTCTACTTATTCCATATGTTCCAAGGGTCTGACCTGCCATCTCTACACCTCTAAAACAAAGTAAATAGAGTTTATTTAAATCTATTTTGCATGAATAAACAACCTCATCATTCATCAAAAAAACACTGAATGTCTAAGTTTTCCCTGGTCACTGTGCAGTATTTCATCAATAATTAATCAGTGGGCACCACTCATTGTCTTTTTTTAAGCAAAGTTTATAGTATTTTCAAATTTCAAAGGTGCCCGCAGGTGTATAGATGTAAACAGTTTTAGCAAGACATTATTTATAAAAGTTTATGCAGCTGTTTCTTGTTGTGTCTGATAGTGAGTGTGCATGCTTGTAATAGTGTTTACCTTTATTATGATTTATAAATAGTTTTACAGTTGGCAGGTCAAAATTCACCCCTGGAATATAACAATAACATCTCTGTACCATAGCTGTGTAAAGCCATGAAATGGTTAATTTTTATATGTTGAGGTAGATCAGGTTAGAAGTCATCAAACTTAGATTATTAATAATAATAATAATAATAATAATAATAATAATAATAATAATAATATATTAATAATAATAATAATAATAATAATAATAATAATAATAATAATAATAACATTTTTTTTTTGTTCTGCTGTTAAAAGGCCTACAAGTAATAGCCATTTAGTAATTCAGTACTAAAGGGCCCAAAAGTATGCCAACCAAAATACCATTAAACAATCAGCACCAACCTGAACTGTTTCATAAACAAGATTTTCTTTTTGTTTATGAAAAATCCTGATGCTACCATGGGAATGACACAACAGAAACTGAGACTTATCAGACTAGACAACTTTTTTGCTTTTTTTTTTTTTACCTGGTTTTGTGGAGCATATAAATTCTTAGATTACATGAGTGTAACCTGTGTGCCCTGTTGCTGCTGTAGCTCATCTGCTTCAAGGTTCAACATTTTGTGCATTTAGAGATGCTGTTCTGCAGACCCTGGTTGTAATGAATGGTTATTGAGTTTCTGTTGGATGTTGGAGTCTGGTCATTTTCCTCTTACCTCTGACAACAACAATCATTTTCACTCAAAGAATTGCAAAACATTGGAGATGAGCTAACCCTAGATCACAGGTGTCAAACTCAGTTGCTGGAGGGCCATAGCTATTTACAACCTTAATTAAACACACCTGATCAAACTGATTGAGTCCTAGACTTGTTTGACACTTACAGTTATGTGTGTTGAAGCAGGGCTGCGAGGGTTCTGGAGGGTTGTGGCCCTCGAGGAACAGAGTTTGACACTCCTGCCATAGCTGTGTTTTTTTGCTTGTTTTTTTTTTTGTGTCTGTTAAACAAAACAACAACAACAAAAACAAACTGGCAGTTTCTGAAACATACAGTTAAGCCCACATACAGTTAATACACATTCAAACTTAAATCTAATTTTCTTAATTTTGACGCTTTCAGCAGACTGCCAAAACACATTGAGTTGCTGCTATGTGATATTCCCATTATTCAAGCTTCGAACAGTTATATTTCATAAAGTGACCAGTAAGTGGAAATATTTTATGAATTTAATAGCAGTAAATGATGATAATTTCTCAATTGCATCTTAAGGTCACACTTCATTTCAAGTTGCCCTTGTTGTGCAATCTTTTAACTACTATGTAACACTATCAATTCTTGCATTAATTAATGTAATTAATTAATGTGCTTACTATATTGTTGGGGTTAGGTTTAGTTGCATGTAATTAGGCATAATCGTAACTATTATAATAAGTACACAGAACGTGTAAAACAGTTTGGTAACACTTTAATTTAATGTGACTTACTGTTCCATGCAATTTCTATAGTAATTGCAATAAATTATGCATAATTTAATGCAAGAAACCCCACATTTAACAAACATACTAATCCCAACCATAAACTACATCTAATGAAGTAATATTACTCAGTTGAATAATTACACTGTAACTATATGTCACCTTAAAATAAAGTGTACCACAGAAGAAAGACATATTGGACAGGTGTTTTATGCCTTTAAAAGCCAAAATTAGTCACTGTAATAGAAAAGAAAAAACAAAATTACAAATTAATTGTCTATCAGTGTCAAGACAGACACATGAATCTCTGTTCACAATTAACTAAACATATGATATGTGTGCGTTGTTGTTGTTTGGACAAGTTGCCTTGGTAACAAGGGCTGTAATCAGCTCTCGTGGCTTTGCCAGATGACATATCCCTTCTTTCCACATTGAAGAGGAAAAAAATCTATAAAGCTGCTCAGAATGTATATGTGCCACATCAGACTTCACGCAAACAATATCACGCTCTCATTTGAACTCCAACCACACAATGATAGATTTGACAGCCATTCTCTGCCACTCTCTTTTTAGCAGGGCTCAGGACATCTATCAAACTGATTCTGTGCATCTTCAGCTCAAAGACCAGTACCCTCGATGCTTTTGTACACCAGCCTGATTGTTATCATAGGGCTCGTAAGATAAATCCAACTGAGGGCGGCTTTTATTGAATCTTGCTATAAAAAGGCCGGTGTACACGCATACGCCAAGAGGCTTTATACCCCATATCATGTTGAAGGTCACATCTAAGGACTATGCTAATGAGGCTTTCATCAATGTGTTTTGGCGATTTTTATTTGTACTTGATCTTGACTGGACCTGACATTATAGTCATGACAAATGTACAAGAAGGTTATCACCTTCATAATGTCGCTCTCAGGTGGAAACCTCAATTAGTTTCAAGACTGGGTTGATGATTACCAGCTGATTACTTCCAAAAGTTTTTAGTAATTTACTTCTTGTTTAAAATTTCAATTTGTTTTTTTGTTTTTTTTGTTGTAAAAATAAATTAAGATTTATAAAGAAAACATCACAGGAGTTACACAATTTGCTTTTACACAATTCAAGACAACAAAAAAGGAACTTACCTAATGAAAAAAAGGTAATTTTTTCAAAATCTTGCATGTTATTTACTAAAAAAAAAACATACTTTGCTTTCAACTTGAGAATGAAATAAGGTATCACTTTATTTTGATGTTAATTCTCATGAGAGTATTAGTAGAGACTTTGCTTAGAGTTAGATTTAGGGTAAGATGTAAACAGTATCAGCAGATATTACTTGCAATAATATCTGCAATACACTGCAATATAACAACACACTTTACATGCCAATTTCCACATAACAGCTGCACATATAACGTTGTATATAGTAATACACCTGTACATACACTTGTCTGTATATTTGCATTTAACACTTACTTCTATTTTTTGAATATATTTATTATCTGTTTTCTGTCCTGTCTCTGTAATTCTGTTGCACTGTTGAAGCTCTGTCACGAAAACAAATTCCTCGTATGTGTGAACATACCTGGCAATAAAGCTCTTTCTGATTCTGATTCTGATTCTGATATTGAGCAGTCTACTAATATTAAGAATTGGTCGGCATACAGTTGCATTCTAATTTGTTTTCAAAAAACATGTGCAAAGAGAACCATAAAAAAAGTGATATCATGTGCAAAAAAAAAAAAAAAAAAAAAAAAAAAAAAGTGATACCAGAAAGAAATGAACATTGATGACATCGGGGGTGATTATTGATTTGAAAGTTTTATACGTTCGTGAGCATTTAAGAAAGGGTCTAATAATAATTTGGTCTTGCCATAGGTGATACTCTCTTAAGTAATATATATTTTTTAATTTGGCCAATGCAATGAAGGAAAAAACAACTACTTTACACTTTAAACAACATTTAACATGGAAAAGAACTTTATAAGCTGTAAACTGATGAAAACATAATTAGCTGCACTTACAAATAAGCAGTCAATTACAAACAAAAACACAACTCATAAACATTGTATCTCCATTTGAGTGTGTTTTTGGTAATGTTAATCACATGCAATTGTCTCACTGTATGTAAAGCCACATTACTAGATTTGACAGTTCATTCATTCATTCATTCATTTTCTTTCCGGCTTAGTCCCTTTATTAATCCGGGGTCGGCACAGCGGAATGAACCGCCAACTTATCCAGCATTTGTTTCACGCAGCGGATGCCCTTCCAGCTGCAACCCATCTCTGGGAAACATCCATACACACTCATTCGACCCTCTATATGGACAATTTAGCTTACCCAATTCACCTGTACCGCATATTTTTGGACTTGTGGGGGAAACCGGAGCACCCGGAGGAAACCCACGCAACCACGGGGAGAACATGCAAACTCCACACAGAAATGCCAACTGACCCAGCCGAGGCTCGAACCAGCGACCTTCTTGCTGTGAGGCGATCATGCTACCCACTAGGCCACCGTGGCACCCCATATTTGACAGTGTGGTGATTAATTAAAAGAAAGAAAGAACTTTTTTTTTCTCATGTATCCTCTAAGAGATCAGTTGTAAAAAACCTCTTATAGCCTTCTGAAATTTTCCTCTAAAATGAGCATTTTTTCCTCAGGCGCCTGTGTCTAGGTTGAATAAATTCACTTTTATGGCACAGAATAAATTCATATATATATATATATACAAATTTTTATAATTTTTTATGTTATATTTTATATATAAAATGAACACCTCATCTTAGTTTCATTAGGATCATTATGCATTTTTTTTTCATTATAGTGTTTGATCCGTAACATAAGATTATATATTTTATGAACAATTATGAACAAAATTATGAACAAGAGATCGGCTGAGTGAATTAAAAATGGTTCAAGTCAACTGTTTAACTCTATGAACCTTGTAATTTTAGTATTTTTCAAAAAAATTATAATAATAATGTGGAGTGTTCCTTTAACCTTTCGTTTGTGTACCCTTTTATTGCCACAATTCACAATCATTTCAAATGCACATCCAATGTACACTTGCTGAAGCACTATTTCCCAAATTCCAGTGTTAGGACAAAGTGCTCTCTGCCTTACTCTAAGTCAGCATTCAGATCCGCTCACTCATTTTCATTCCCTCTGTCCAGCTATGAGTGAGCAGTTTCAGAAACAGGTAAGGTGTTCATCCAATGGCAATAATAAGCATGAAAGGCTAATTGTCACCTGTAGTGAAAATCTCATACAGCGAGCTGTAAAAATAGCTTCACACATGAGCAAAGTCAATGAAGTGTCAGTCATTGATATTCATGCTGCGGTGTCCCTGCAGGTGTGCCATTTTGTGTAATTTTCAGTCGTCTTTATAGTCTGTAAATGCTCCTGTGTACACCTCAGTGATCTTTTCCTCAGTCACCCTCCTACCTGTCCACAACTTCTCAGTTTGACATTTGGCTTTTTAAAAGCATCCTGTCTAGAAGGCCTCCGTAGTGCACACCAAAAGGCTGGTTATACGCTCTTTTAACATTGTGTGTATGTGTGTGTGTGTGTGTGTGTGTGTGTGTGTGTGTGTGTGTGTGTGTGT
>CAIGQQ010028254.1:0-12653 GCA_903798035.1 Danio albolineatus
TAATCTGTAATGTATTACAGCTTTGAGGTAACTTGCACAACACTGGTCACAGATAGCATGTAATAATTGCTAGTGAATTGACTGTGATAAAATTATTTTGAAATGACTTGTTGCAAGAGGTAGAACCTATTTTAGTAAGTAAATGTGCATTTACATAGCACATTTATTGTGTATGGTCATACACCAAAAGCACTTTATAATCAATCTTAACGCACCACTACCAGTATGCAGAATCCACTTGGATGATGCTATGACAGTCACAGGCCAATGGCGCCAATGGGCTCACCACACACCAGCTATAGGGGGAGTGGAGAGAGGGTGATATAACCAATTTGGTGGATGGGGATGATTGGGAGGCCATGACAAGTAAGAGCCGATGGAGGGAATTTGGTCAGGACACCCCTGCTCTTGTTATGAGAAGTGCCATTGGATTTTTAATGACCAAAGAGAATCAGGATCTCAGTTTAACATCTCATCTGAAAGAGTGCTCATTCACAGTATAGCATACCAATCACCATACTGGGGCATCAGGACTCAAACAGATCACAGATTGAGCAACCCCTACTGGCCTCATTAACACCACTTTCAACAGCAACCTAGTTTTCCCAACTTGTCTCCCATCCAGGTACTAACAAGGCTTAGCCCTGCTTAGCTTCGGCCCAGCTTAGTAACCAGTAATTTAATCACATAATATCAGGTAATGGATATGCCAACGTTTCACAGTGTTTTTCATAATGGACATTTAAAAGTTTGCACAAATCTGAAACAAAAACCTTATGTTACCACTATTCTACCACAACTCTCCTATCTGCCTGACTTGCTGGAACGTTCCACAGTTTGAAATATTATGTTTTTTACTCTATGTTCTTCATCTTTGTTAAGCTGGTCTACATTGTAAAAAGCACTATAGAACTTGAGTTACTACTTATGTTGTTGTGAGTAGCAATTATATATATATATATATATATATATATATATATAAGATAAATGCATATATTGTACCAACAATTATCATGTTTGCCTACAGTATAGTAATTACTTTTTGCTTTTAGAATTGATCATCACTGCTGGTGGAGAAAATGTTCCACCCATCCCAATTGAAAATGCCCTGAAGGAGAAGGTGTCGATCATAAGCAATGTCATGCTGGTCGGAGACAAAAAGAAGTTCCTCTCTATGTTACTCACACTGAAGGTGAGCATTCGTTTGCTTAATGTTTATCAAATTTTTGTTTTTACCATCCACTTAACAATTATTTTTAAGGTGGTAACACTATCACCTCACAGAAAGAAGGTTACTGTTTCAAGTCCCTGCTGGACCAGGCAGTCTTACTGAGCAGTTTGCATGTTCTCTCCATGTCCGCATGGGTTTCCTTAGGATGCTCCGATTTCCCCCACCGATTTCCAAAGACACAGTATAGGTAAATTGGATAATAACCAGCATTGGGGATTACTCTCAGGGCTAGGTTGTGACAGGAAGGGCATTCATTTTCCTTTGACTTAGTCCCTTTATTTAAATGGGGTCACCACAGCGGAATGAACCGCCAACTATTCTAGCATATGTTTTACGCAGAGGATGCCCTTCCAGCCTCAACCCAGTGTTGGTAAACTCCGATACACTCTCACATTCACACACATACTCTACAGCCAATTTAGTTTATTCAGTTCACCTGTACCGCATGTCTTTGTACTGTGGGGTAAACTGGAGCATCCGGAGAAAACCTATGCGAACAAGAGAACATGCAACCTCCACACAGAAATGCCAACTGGCCCAGCTGGGACTCGAACCAGTGAGCTTCTTGCGGTGAGGCAACAGTCCTAACCACCGAGCCACCATGCCGCCCATAGGAAGGGCATCCACTTGTAAAACATATAGCAGAGTAATTGCCGGTTCAATTGCTGTGGCAATCCTTGAATTAAAATTAATAATAATAAGCTGAAGGAAAGTGAGTTAGTGAGGCGGCAAGCCCTGCTGGTGGGGAATAGATAAATGACAAGTGGAGCGTGACAATAAAGAGGAAACTTGCTCATCTCTTTTAATTCTTTGAATACAAATACAATACAAAATAATACCTCATTTAAATGTAAGTCTTACTTAAATCAGACCATGAAGAAATTGTTATGTTGAACCATGGTAATCTATGATTTAATATCAAAATGTTGATTGAAGTGGATCAGAAACTGAAGTGAAGGTAGTGGGTATAGAAGTTTGCAACATATTGTGAATATTTTTTTATTTTAAGATTGCGGCATGGAACGAGAAATCAAATGTTGATACTTTTAGCTGAAAATAAAACTTTTAGCTGAAAATAAAATAGAGATCAAAATGCAAACAATTATTATTTACTGAAATATATTTGAATGTCTTAAACGTTTTTATTTGATGTCATTTTTTTTTAATGTTATGCTTCAATAAATTTTAACCCTTAAGTTAGAAACCCAAGTTTATCATTTTGTTTGGGGGCTTGGGGACAGGTAGAGCCCTGGAACCCTTCCCAAACAAAGAGTTCGAGAAATGCTTCCATAAGACATCAAACTGTAAGACTATGGGAGACCAAATAGGAAAGCTAGGTTGCTGCCGGAAGTGGTGTTAGTGTGTCCAGCAGGGGGCGCTCAACCTGCAGTCTGTGTGGGTCCTAACGCCCCAGTATAGTGACGGGGACTCTATACTGCTCAGTGAGCGCCGTCTTTCGGATGAGACATAAAAACCGAGGTCCTGACTCTCTGTGGTCATTAAAAATCCCAGGATGTTCTTTGAAAAAGAGTAGGGGTTTAACCCTTGCATGCTGGCCAGATCTGCCCACTGGCCTCTGTCCATCATGGCCTCCCAACCATCCCCATATCATAATTGGCTTCATCACTCTGTCTCCTCTCCACCAATCAGCTGGTGTGTGGTGTGCGGTCTGGCGCAAAAATGGCTGCCGTCGTGTCCTCCAGGTGGATGCTGCACACTGGTGGTGGATGAGGAGATCCCCCCATTGTGTAAAGTGCTTTGAGTGTCCAGAAAAGCGTTATATAAATGTAAGGAATTATTATTATTACTATTATGTCCTGTTTTGGAAAGCGGAAGAAGAAGGAGCAGCAGATCATTGCATTTCAGAGAGAGATACAAAAACAGAATAATGAACACAACAAAATCATCATTTAATAAAGATGCTAATTATGCATTTTTTATTATTAGCAAAATATGCATATAAACATATAAATATTTTTGGTGATAGCTTTTGTATGCTATTGTGATTCTTTAATTTGATGGACCTTTGTTTACTAAATTATGAGTAGTTTGTAATGCAGTATCACAATATCGTCGCCAAATGTTATTTTCTAAACTAATATTGCTACTTTGCTTCTTAAATCACCAAAACTATTTTCAGTGTAATGCAGAAGACAATGGGGACCCTACAGATGATCTGACCCCACAAGTGGTGGAGTTTTGTAAGCAGTGTGGTGTTGTTGCCAGCAAAGTTTCTGAGGTAATTAACAAAAAAGAACCAGCCATTTACAAAGCTATACAGGAGGGCATAGACCATGTAAACGCCAAAGCAACATCCAATGTCCAGAGAGTGCAGAAGTGGACCATCCTTCCACGAGACTTCTCTATATCTGGTGGAGAACTTGGTGAATATGTTTTATTGTTTATTTTTATAGAGTACAACAGTATTATGTATGCATAATTACTGTGAACCATGTAAACATCACAGATGGATGTGTTTTTTAGATTTTTTGCTAGAAGTGTTTTTTCTCTTTCTCTCTCTCTTAGGTCCAACCATGAAGCTCAAACGACCTGTTGTCCATAAAATGTATCAAGAAGAAATCAGCAAATTTTACAGCGAATAACAGAAAAACTAAATTTAAACTTGGGATCACCTTATTTTACCATTGTTCAGTAATCTAGATTTTACTCACACCAGGGCTTCGGATATAACTGTAACACAACTTACTATCTTCAGTCAACTTTTGCATGCTTGTTTTTACTAATAAATTCATTATCCTTTAAAAATGTCAGTTGTCATTTGTTTGTCATCTTAATTGTTTCTGTATATTCTTTTCAAACCATAAATTTGGTGTTTATTGTATGTAATTCATATTTTTTTAATTCAATTCATTTTTATTTGTATAGCGCTTTTACAATGTAGATTGTGTCAAAGCAGCTTAACATGGATTATAGTAAATTGATCAGTGTTGAAGTTCATTTTAGTGTCACCGGCTGGGGAACAGGCTGGCCCTTCAGGAACAATGCGAGGACTCGTCTATCACTATGGTCTTACAGGGATCAGTCTCATGCTCTCCACTCCAAAATGACCACCACAGCAGCTGCTCAGGATTCGGCCTGGTCCAGGATTATGGAAACCTTGGGAATAATAAAAACAAAAACAAATGAACATAAACGCACATGCCATTCAAATTATAATGTCATTTGGCAAGTATTCCCGGCTCCTGTTGCCCTAAATAATGCAGACTAACAATCCTTTAGAGGATTTGGATTTCAAGAGCTTTTGTGTTTTATGTGTATGCTAATGCAAAGAGATGTGTCTTTATTCTAGTTTTAAACTGACAGAGTGTGTCTGCATACTGAACAGTGCTTGGAGAGCTGTTCCAGAGTTTAGGTGCCAGATATGAAAAAGATCTACCCCCTACAGTTGATTTTGATATTCTGGGAATAATCAATTTTCCAGAATTAATTGAGCGTAGTTTACATGATGGGCTTTAATACACCAGGAGCTCCCTCAAATACCGGGGAGCTAAGTCGTTCAGGGCTTTGTAAGTAGTCAGTAAAATTTTTAACTTTATACAATATTTAATAGAGAGCCAATGCAATGATGAAAGAACTGGAATAATATGATCATATTTCTTTGTTCTAGAAAGCACTCTAGCAGCTGCATTTTGAACTAGCTGAAGTTTGCTAATTAGGCCAACAGGGCAGCTGCCTAGTAATGCATAGCAATAATCCAATCTAATTGAGATATAAAGTTGTGTATCTCTTCATTAACTGATACAAATTAATGACGTTCAGATAGACAAGACCTGAACCAGGCCAATGCAGTTCCTGTAATACCAACATAATTCAAGCCTATCAAGGAGAATATTATGATCAATTGTATCAAATGTAGCACTGAGGTCCAATAGCACTAAGAGAGAAATGCAACCACGGTCGGACGGCAGAAAGAGGTCATTTGTGTAGTGACTAAGCCACGTTTTACGCTGAATCTGTAATCGGCATAAACAAGCCTCATGGAGCCTCCACCCCGTCTCCTTCGTAATTAGGAATTGCCTGAAGCTAATTCCAATACACATGCGTCTTTCCCCTTTATAAACAAAGGACGTGTTCTTACCCTAGTTACTAATTGACTACCATCTGTGAGTTCTCGACCATTTGCTTGTCACATGACCATGATAATTGAATTATACACCCAACGCCAGAAAGAAGCATTTGTGTATTACCAGGGGAGAATGTCCTCCCGCCCCTTTTCCGGCCCGGATAAGAAAAACCGCGTGATGGGCTCTAGACAAAAACCCGCGCTATTTCTCGGACATTTCGCATTTAAAAGTGTGTTTTGCTTTGATGTTTTATTGCTAATAGTTGTGTATGTTTTGCTATGCATGTAAGCATGTGTATTCACTATAATTGTGTCTAGAAATGAAGTGTTGTAGCGTGTGTAACGCACGTAATTAACTGTATTTGATAAGGGCTATAATGTTTGGTCTCAAACTGAAGCTATAAGGCTTCAGAGAACATTGGTTCAAATGATGAAACTGTATCTGCAAATAATACTTAGTTATGAAGCTTTATTAAAGTTTGATAGCGTGAATAAGATATTAAGCCCCAGCCATAACGCCTCCCTGGGTGTGGACATACAGGGAAAAGATGGGCGTGAGTATAGGACCATACCCACGGTCATTGGACACTAGCCCAGTGGGTTTGTCTAAAACCCGCCCGCTATAAAAGCCCAAACTGTAAGATTTTGTGTGCTTTCGCATTGGCTTTTGCTTGGGTTTCCGTATTAGCTTTCCCTGTACTTCACGAGGGGTTCTACGCACGAACTTTGCGTTACACGCCTGCCGGACATCACTCTTCGAAGAACCCACCCGCTCAGCCTGCGTCTGCCCCGCCGTAACAGCTACGGCCACGTGACCCCGTTCACCGGAGCTCACATGAACACAGTCTGACCTTACTGCTCGTATAGCCGTTGCTACAACCATCAGACGTCGCATCATCCAGCAGTAGGATCAGTCATTCAACGTTTCAGACTCATAACCCTGCCAAAGAGCCTTTCTCAGGAGGAATTCCCTTACGGCGAACTTCCCGCGCGCTGACGTCAGACTCTCCGTCACTGGGAACAACGCTCCATGAGAAGAAGGAAAAGCCCTCTCCAAAGGAAATCCCCAACCAAGTCAACGCGCTGCAACCAATCGGCTTCGCCGGGGTTCCCTCAACCAGAGAACGAGAGAACGTCATGGTTACTTCCGTAACCCACGTTCCCCGAATAGGGAACGGAGACGTGTGTCTGAATCTCAGACAATGGGAGTTGTCAGACGACCAATCACTTCTGAAGATAAGAAAACGGGCCAATGAAATGACAATTGCATTGGCGGAGCTTCGCTCCACAGCTGAACCTGATGAGCTCGTTAGGGCTATATCAGTCAGCTGCGGAGGAGCTCCTTCAGAATTGCCTGCTGAAGAGCCGATCACTCAGCTCCCAGCTGGAGACTCAGGTGCTGTGGCAGAGGAGACACACGTCTCCGTTCCCTATTCGGGGAACGTGGGTTACGGAAGTAACCATGACGTTCCCCTTCATATGGGAACTCCGACGTGTGTCTGAATCTCAGACAATGGGAGACTGTATGGAAAACGCCACAGCAGCTAAGCCCGTCACGCTCCTGATGTGCAGATTGCCAAGCAAAGCGTGAGCGCACTGACATCACCAAAAGCGCAACCTTCCAACGTCCCTAGGCCCTTAATTACCATTAACATGGGAATAATTATTTTATTATCGGGAGTCGTAATTTGCCTTCACCTAGCTAATATAGACTAGGAATTTTTTGAATACGACAGTACGTTGGGAAAGCGTCAGTCCCTGAAGGGGGAGGACGCTGCGGAGGTCATCTGCTACCCTCCAAGGGGGAGCTCGATGACAACATAACATATGGACTAGCCCTAATTAGGGGGAGTACTACATACGATAGGCTGGTTAGCTGTTAGGGAAGACACGGGACCACCTAAAAAAGGGGGGAACACACCGTGGTAGAATGCATATGGCATCACCAAAAAAGGGGATTGCACATAGCTGGCACCGAACCTCAGTATGCGGGTTGACCACAAGGGGGCATACCAGTACAACACACTGAGCCATGCACTTGACTCCTCCGCTGAGTCAGGTGCTGGGGGCCTCGGAGGAATTCTCTAGGGTTTACCTGAAAAGGGAAACTTACTAGTAGAATAGAAAAAGCGCACGCATCTCCGGGTTAGGGAGCCTGGCGCAGCAAGCGTTTGTTGACACAGAGCTTAATTTCCTCCCAATTGACCGGGGTAATCCGGTAACTGGTAGGAAACCAACTCTACTCGAGGATATAATCTCGAATGTGTTAGGTGTCACCCAGCCTACAGCTCTAAATCGGTTTAAGAGGCGCTGCGCATTCACGCCGAAAAGTAGGCACTGCTTATATTATTATTATTATTATTATTATTGATAAAACAAGTGCACTCTCCTCCGGGGAACACAGCTCGCCCTAGCTAATGAAGCGAGGGTGATGGCATAATTAAAATAGACCAACCTCTGCTTTGACACAGCACTTCCCTTCTGCTGATCATAACCGAAAAGAGCTGCTTAGCTCGTCACGTTAAGCGCAATGCGTGGACATAGCAATGAAAAAGGCTGGGTCTGCCTCCTCCGCGGGCAGCGCTCGCAGGTTCCTGACCTCATATAAAAGGTAAAAGGTTAGGAGCCTTGGCACAAGGTGAACCGAGGTCTCAGGTAAACGTGAGAGTAGGTCGGTCCGAATTACTGGCACAATTCGCTGACCGAAAATGCCACCGGAATCCTGACCCTCCTGATACCAACGCGATCAGCAGAGCTGTCTAAGGACAGAAAATTTATAGATACTGAATCGAATGGCTCAACGGACCTAATCATAACCGCTGGGGCTATCTAGAGATCCCAAGAGGGTAAGCGAGGGGGCGGGGATGCACTTTACATCACACGCCATGCGCCTCTGAGAAACCGGCTGATGAGGTTATGCCCTCCCAGCGCGCGTCCATTCCCGGGGAGAACCGGGATGTCCACACGCCAAACCTTCAGTGTGGAGGGAGACAGCCTTCGCTCCAGCTACCTTGAAGGAAGAAAACACAACACTGATCTGGCATGTTCGGGGATTTTCTCTAAAAAGAAACTCCATACAACGAATAGACTCCACTACAGGACGTAGGCATGCCTAGTAGGGTGCTCTAGTCTGACGTGACGGTGTTAACCATCGCACTGATGGGTCACCTGAGTCCTCCGCGCTCTGTCTAGAAGCTCATCCAAGGAGGTTCCAGAAACCTGCACGGGTGCCAGGGGTGCCCATCCCAGAAAAAGGAGTGCTTTTTCCAGGGAATTTTGTCAGGGAGGGCCATCATGAGGAGTGTGAGTCCGTAAACTCGGGTCCGGTTGGGCCAAGGAGGCGCAACGAGCGATACCCGCTCCTCGTCTCCCTAACCTTGCACAGAGTCTGTGCGGGCAGGCTCACTGGGAAACGCATATGCGTAAACCCGGGGCCAGCTGAGAGCCAGCGCATTTGCAAAGCAAGGAAAGCAGCTAGCGAAGGGCCGCTCGGGAGAAACAGCAGGATGACCTGGGCTTCTCTGAAGCGTGCCCACATCAGCTGGCATACCGGGGTGGAGTCTCCATTCTCCCGGAACGTAACTGTCGTGAGAGCGAGTGCGCTGGCACGGAGAGCTCGTACGGGATGTGAATGGCGCGCAGCTTTAGCCGCATGACTCCAGAGGAGCAGATGGCGAGCGAGCTGAGGCATGCGGTGGCAGCGCGCATCACTCAAACGGTTGACACACGCTATCGCCGCTGTGCTGGCCGTCCTAACCAACACTTGTTTCCTTCTCCCGCTTCGGTAGAAACCGGCGGAGAGCGAGAAACAATGCCAACAGCTTCAGGCAATTGGAATGCCAATGCAACCGAAGTCCGGTTCACGAAACTACAGCTGCATGCTCGGTACACACAGCCCGCCAGCCCGTACTGGAAGCATCTGTCAGAATGACAGCATGGCTGGACACTTGTTCTAAGGGCACCCAGGCCCGTAGAAGGCAAGATCCCTCCCAGGGCTGAAGGTGCGGAGACACAGCGTAGTGATGTCCACTCGGTGCGTCTCCGCGCGCCATGTCCATCTAGGGACCCGATCGCGAAGCCAGCGCTGAATTGATCTCATATGAACCATTGAGCGGCATGATAGCGGCTACAATGTCATATGCCCAGGAGCCTCTGAATAACTTCAGTGACCAATCAACCCGCCGAATTAATCCGACAGGGCAGCGCCAGCCCAGCGCGCTAAAAGCGCACCGAAATGCAGACCGAGTCCAGCTCCAACCCGAGATGAGAGGCTCTACCGCGGGGGAGAGTCTGCTCATACTCGGTTGACCCGAAACCCGAACGGGCCGAGGCGCCAGAGCACCAGGTCCCTGTGCATAGTCGACCAGTTCAGAGATCTGATAATAAAAACAGTCAATGAATAGTCAAAAATGCCGAAGCGCGTGCGCCAAGAGGCACAGGGCATCCTCCACGCATGGAGACAGGGAGAGGCCGCAGGGGAGGACTGTACTACCATGCTCGGCCCCCCGTCACACACCGGAATAATCACAGTATAAGGAGGGAGAGAGCGAGACATGGAGTGAGCGTCCTTCAGGTCCATAGCTGCAACCAATCCCACGGACGGACGCACTGGGGGATGCGTTTCTGCATGAGCATCCCGATCGTCATCCTGAATGGATGACAGATCGAAACGCGCAGATAGGATTGGTATAACCCACCGCTCTCTGGGTACGATGAAGGGGGCGTACCCACTCTTCATCTCGGCTGGAGGACTGGCTTGATTGTATCCTTCGCCAGGAGGATAACAATCTTCTCACGCGAGACAGGGGGTGGCATAGCGATGATCGCTTACACACCCGTGAACTCGGGAGGCCAATAGCGAATTAAACGCATAGCCGAGTCTGACCATCCGTGTGGGCTACTACAACGGGCTGAGCAGCGCTAACCAAACTGACAGAGCCCGAACGAGCAGCACCACCGAAAGATCGCTGACGCACCTGCGGAGGGGCAGCTTCGGGATGGGGAGTGCTCACCCCGGGAAGCGGAGCGTCCCGAGGAAGAGGTGAAAATAAGAGATTGCCTCTTACCTTCCTCCCAGGATCCCGCGAAGAGGCTGGAGGTGTGAGAGAGGGCTCATCCTCTGGCACCCTCGAGCCCGTGGCGAAGTGCACCAAGGCTGAGAGCTGGAAGGCAGCGCGTCTCATGCTGGCAGCCATTGGGCTTCCACACTCAGAGGGAGGAAAAGCAGCTCTTTTCGGATCGCTACATTTATTCGCGGAAAAGCCCCGGCCTCCACCGGGGAAAGAACGGTTCTCCTCCTCTCCAAGTGGCCCATCTCAGGTTCGCTTCGCGATCCAAGCATGGATTTAACGGCGACCTGTGACGGGAGCGTCAACTTCCCGCGGGTTTCAGTTTCCCATTCGGGAACCGCGGGAAGAGCGCACTCGGCGACGAACAGCCAGCGCGGACGGGTCTGATGGGGAGAGCAGTTTTCCGAGCCCACCAAGGAAGACCCGCTCAATCACGCACGGCCGAACTTTCACCACCGAGGACTCCTGGGTAAAGTCCCCGACAGCGTCGCCGAGGAGGCCTGCCTGGGATATGGGTGCACTAAGAAAGCGTACTTTGTCAGCGCAGCACATATTTGCCAGGGTAAGCCAGGGTGGCATTTCCGGACCACTATGTGGCCATCGTCCTCCCCAGGGCACGGGCGGCCGACTTAAAAGGTCATGAGAGCATAGTCGATCGCCGTGCAGTGCTTTCGCATAAGCCTGGGGAAGAACCGCCCCCGTGCAGCACAGCCAGGAGGCCGTGGGGCAGGGCAGAAGCGGCATGGCCCGCAGCAGTGTGGGCTCTGGCCGCTAAGGACACAGATAACCCACCCGCCTTGGACGGGGGTCTCAGCTTACCCCTCCAAGTGGCGTCGGAGCGCATAGAGAGGAGCGAGGGGTCCGCGGGCCCGAAGGCGACGGATAAGCCCCCACTGTAACCCTCAGGCCTGCCCGAGTGCTAACCGCTTAGCGGGGAGCATCAGGGGTGACTCGCCCTAATGTAAGGGTTTGCCGCGACCTCAGTTGCGCGCGCACCACCTGGGGAATAGCATCGTACCCCTGGCCGCCTCGCCATCAGGGGAGGTGAAGGCGGAAGCGCACCCGGACCGGGCGGAGAAAAACGCCCTCTATGCCAGTGTGTGCTCGCTGTGCGCCCCTGGGAAGAAGGGGACGGGAGCTGGAAGATTCATCTTACATCAGCCCGCACGTCACACCTTCTAGTCGGTCCGGCAGTGGGACTGGGGGACAAGCCATCTCCAGCCACACCGCCGAAGCAGCCCAGGAAGCGCAGCTATTATGTCGGATTCCAGAACCGTGACAGCGCATTGCATCCCATAGGATGCAAGCGCGCCCGGTCTGTCATCTGAGCATAACAGCTCGCCCTCCGATGTCGCGATGAACCTTTGATCTCTGGAGTCATCAAGCGGAGGCGCGGGCATCCCGGGGGATGAACCGCGCAACCACTCGAAGCCTGGATGGGGCATGCTGGAGGAGTGGGGGGTCCGCAGGCCCGAAGGCGACGGATAAGCCCCCACTGTGATCCTCAGATCTGCCCGCGTGCTAACCGTTTTCACGGGGAGCAACGGGGGTGGCTGAAGCCGCGATCTCAGCCGTGCAACAGCCATGCCCTCACAGTGAGGACATGAGCTGTCCGCGGGCACCGCATCAACACGTTGGACCCCCAGCCTGTGATGCAATACCCGCGCCCATCATCCCGAGATAGGAATCACCGCATCCAGAAACGCACAGTCAAGCGTCTTGAAAAAGACGTCGATGACTGTAATGCTCTCTTAGGGAATCTGCCTCTTTAAATGGAAACTGCTCTTTTGTGCACACCAGCGAAACGCCCAGGGGACAGGAAATCCCAGATCGACTGCCGCTGTTGCATCTTCCCCCGCACTGGTGAGTAAAACTGTTTTCAATCATGAAATCAGGTTTGGCAGATAGCGTGTCTTCAGTCTCGTGACCGGGTCTGAAGCAACAATTCTGAAGGAGCTCCTCCGCAGCTGACTGATATAGCCCTAACGAGCTCATCAGGTTCAGCTGTGGAGCGAAGCTCCGCCAATGCAATTGTCATTTCATTGGCCCGTTTTCTTATCTTCAGAAGTGATTGGTCGTCTGACAACTCCCATTGTCTGAGATTCAGACACACGTCGGAGTTCCCATATGAAGGGGAACAGCTAGGTCACCAAACCGCAAGTAAACACAGACCAATTTTTCATTACATACTGAAGCTGGTAATTAAGTTGAAGTGCCTGACGGTAGTCAGTTTCTCTGCTTGGTGGTTTTCTCAGGTTGCAATACGAAA
>CAIGQQ010028265.1:2552-17128 GCA_903798035.1 Danio albolineatus
TGTCAAGCCCACTCACCTGTGTGAGGCACACTTCAGAAATGCAATTTAGCTTGTTTGTTTGTTCATTCGTTAGATCTTGATTTGTGGTACATTCACAGGTAAACATCGTTTTTCTTATTGAGTGCTTCTAAGACGGAGTTTAAGTGTCCGGTGCACATAGGGAGAAGAGTGTTTCAACAGGTGGTTTGTCAAGCCCACTCACCTGTGTGAGGCGCACTTAAGAAATGCATGTTTGTTTGTTTATTTATTCATTCGTTCTTGATTTGTGGTACATTCACAGGTAAACATTGTTTTCCTTATTGAGTGCTTGTATGATGGAGTTTAAGTGTCTGGTGCATATAGAGAGAAGAGTGTTACAACAGGTGGTTGTCAAGCCCACTTACCTTTGTGAGGCGCACTTCAGAAATGCATAATGTTTTAGGGTTTTTGTGTGGTGTGGTTCTTTCTTTTTTTCGTTTGTTTGTTTGCTTGTTCCTTCGTTCTTGATTTCAGGCTTTCAATACTTTCAACTGTGGGCTGTTGAAATATGTGAGGCACGTGTTTGGATGCTAACACGATGTGCTTACAATAGTGGCATTTAATATTTCTGCAATCAATTTGATCGACAGAGTTTGATTGCAATGGATATTTATCAAAATTAGAACAAATAGAATTACAGCCAGTTTTTTTTTTGTGGTAGAAGAGTAAAATAAAATGTCACTTGCATGCAGGCGACTTTAAGACATGAATCTTGTGAGAGCAGGGCTGAAACATCAACCCAGCGCACTTTTCTGTTGCAGTGTTAGCTTAGCAGCATGCTAATGTCAAACTCTGTAGAATTAATCAAGTCTAATCTTTTTTTCCTTCATACGTTGCTTCCTGCAGCATGCTAAGTGCTCCAAATCAGTAACATATCAGGGTTTACATCAAGTAGCATGCTACTAAAGTAGGCATCTTAGGATTTGGGACACTGCTTTTTTCTCGGAAGTGTTAGCTTAACAACATGCTAATGTTAAACTCTAGAATTAATCATGTCAAATCTTTTGTTTCCTTCACATGTGTTGCTTTCTGCAGCATGCTAAGTGCTCCAAATCAGTAAAATTTCTGGTTTTACATCAGATAGGATGTTACCAATGTAGGCATTTCAAGTTTTGGGACGCTGCTATTTACTATGCAGTGTTAGTGTAGCAACATGCTAACGTCAAACTCTGTGGAATTAATCGAGTCGAGTCTTTTGTTTCTTTCACATGTGTTGCTTTCGGCAGGATGCTAAGTGCTACAAAACAGTCCCATTTTAGAATGTATGTCGGGTAGGATGCTACTAATGTCTCAGGTTTTGGGACACTTCTAGTTTTTATGATTTGTTAGCTTAGCAAGATGCTAATGTCAAACTCTGCAGAATTAATCGAGTCTACTGTGGTATTTTGTTTCCCTCACATGTGTTAATTTCGGCAGGATGCTAAGTGCTCCAAATCTGTAACATATCAGGGTTTACTTCAGTTAGTATGCTACCAATGTATACATCTCTGGTTTTGGGACACTGCTTTTTTCTCTGAAGTGTTAGCTTAGTAACATGATAATGTCAAACTGCAGAATTAATCAAGTCAAGTCTTCTGTTTTCTTCACTTGTTGCTTTCGGCTGGATGCTAAGTGCTCATAATCAGTCACATTTCAGAATTTAAGTCAGGTTGAATGCTACCAACGTAGGCATTTCAGATTTTGGGACGTTGCTAATTTCTCTACAGTGTTAACGTAGCAACATGCTAAAGTCTCTTGTTTCCTTCACAATCGTTGCTTTCTGCAGCATGCTAAGTGCTTCAAATCAGTCCCATTTCAGGATTTAAGTCAGGTAGGATGTTACCAATGTAGGCATCTCCGCTTTTGGGACGCTGCTATTTTCCCTCTAGTTTTGTCTTTCTCTCTGTCATTGAGCGAGTCTCTCTCCTCCTCTTCAGTGTCTCTTGAGCTCTTGGACTTCATAGCGTCTAATTCAGTCTTATCAGTGCAGTAATTTAGCCCTCACAGCTTGGGTTTCTGTTAGCCACCCCTGCCCCATTGTCCGACGCAGCTGTAGTTTAGATAAACCCTCAGACGGAACAAAGTCTGTCTTGACCTATACAGACCCAATCGCACTTGTTTCCCTCAAAACTAATTTCTGCTGCTTTCAGGACTGGGAGAGCGTAAGACAGCAGATGAACAGGGAGGGGTGGAAGAGAGGGAAAAGAGAAAGAGAGGATTTAGATGGCTGGCTGCCCCTGGCTGCGCTCTTCCACACTACTCAGTAAAACACATCCCTCTTCATAATGAGCTGCTTTGAGTCTCTTCATGCTCACATGCAGTACGGAGCGAATGACCTTCCCCATAGGAAAGAAAAATCACACATGGAGTCTCATTAATATAGCTGTTGTTTTTTTTAGATAGAGAACATCCAAGTAATCTTTCAGAAGACATCTCAGCGGTGTTTCAAACTGCGCATAGATTTGCTGGGATGCCATATTGCCATCAAAAGTCATTGATGAATTAGCCACACTCAGAAAAACTGGACATAAAAACACGACACTGGCTTCAGTGAAACCACAAAAACATAGTTTAACATATGTTTGACTACAGTTCCTAGTTCAAATCAATGCTACAGGGTATTATAATAATAATAATATAATAAGCATTATAATACGCTTTTGTTCCTATTCACACTAATGATATTTACATATTATTAACAAATAAAGGATTATTTCTGCTCAGTTTTTTGCACTACATCTATTAAAAACCACAAAGCGTTCTACATATGTCTGACTACAGTTCCTAGTTCAAATCAATGCTTTGGGGCAGTTTGATAGCAACAACTTTGGATTCTTTTCACATTAATGATATTTACCGGGACATATTATCGACGGATAAGGGATTATTTTTAGGCAGTTATTTGCACTACAGCAAATAAACACCACAAAACTTTCAACATACGTTTAACTACAGTTCCTAGTTCAAAATGAATGCTTCGAAGCAGTATAATGGCTACGACTTTTGTTCCTTTCCACACTAATGATATTTACCGGGACATATTATCGCTAAATAAAGGATTATTTTTACGCAATATTTTGCACTACACCAATTAAAAACCACAAGCGTTCAACATGCGCTTGACTACAGTTCCTAGTTCAAATGAATCTACAGGGCAGTATAATGGCAACAACTTTTGTTCCTTTTCACATTAATGATATTTATAGGGACATTTCATCGACGAATAAAGCATTATTTTTAGACATTTGTTTGCACCACAGCAATTAAAAACCACAAAACGTTCAACATACGTTTGACTACAGTTCCTTGTTCAAATGAGTGCTTAGAGGTAGCATGATGGCAACAACTTTTGTTCCTTTTCACATTAATGATATTTACATGGACATATTATCAACGAATAAAGCATTATTTTACGCAGTTTTTTTTCCACTACACCAATTAAAAACCATGTTGTGTATTATTTGTAATTGAATATGTATCTCCATATGCATAACCTTTCCAGGGTGGTCAGTTTGCTCGATAGCTTACCTCGTAAGGTGTTGTACTTGTGACAGAGTGCCGTGCTTTCAGAAAAGTCTTAAAAGCTACGTAAAAACAAGGTACATGGCTGTGGTGCACTTTTGTTTTACATTTGCTTTTTGCTAATTGGGTTTAGGTCAGTGGTTCTCTAGGTGATTTGTACATCAAGCTCCGACTTCTTATGGACTTGTGCAAGAAAGACAATGTACAACAAAACATACTCTAAGTAGCGTATTTCAGAGTCGCAAAAATGTACACATCGTCCTCTAGTGTATTTGGCATAATAAATAAGCAGCAAATGCATCCAGTGCAACTTATTTCACATACTTTTGCATGTATTTCCAATAGGTGTGGTAAAAAAGCTTCTCATGTTAACACCACATGGAAATATGTGGAACACTTGTAAATTACATCTGAAAAATTTGATTTTTTTAGGTAAAAACATTTTTGAACAAATTTGTGGCAAGGTTTTATGTGTTTCACTTGCCTTGCACATATTTTACAATGGATTTTAGCATGTGATTGGACATGCGAAGCTCACATGGTTTTTCTGTAAAAGCCAGTTGGCCAAGCTTAAAATAATTCAGATTTGTAAAAATGCCTTTAATAAAATCCCATGGGGATTAATTGGAGTTTGTAGAAATGTATTTATTCTTTTTTTTGTCAATAATATTGGTTTTAAGCATGGAAGTACTCTAGATCTTGGTATATTTATCATCTTAGGAGCACACATTTTGTAAGGGATTTGAGATTTTAGCAGCCTTTAGCACCCACTTTTATAGTACTTAAAAAAATGTTTTTGTTTAAATACGCATTTAAAATGAGTTGAACACAATGAAGTTTACGTAATCAATTTGTGTTGGAACAACATAAAGGAATTTTGTGGAACCCAGCATTTTGAGACAGTGTACACTCCAAAAAAAGATGTTTGCTGTTTGTTCGAAAAACTTATTTAAAATGAGCTGAAACAACACAATTCTTGAGTTTTTTGGGACAACTTAATTGCTTTACGTTCAATGAACTTAAAATTGCAAAAACCTTTAAGTTAACTTAATCTGCACTGGGAGGACATAAAGGGATTGTGTGGAACTCAGCATTTCTTTACAGTGTAGGGATGGTAAGAATAGGGTGGAAGCCGGAATGGAGGGTGTGTGTGTGCGTGTGTGTGTGTTAAAAGATGTATTTTTCTCCACTGTCATCTTTCAACTTGATTAGCACTTGAAGATGTAAATCCAAAATCCCACTGTCTGTCAGCCTGTCCCATCTAAAGCTCCCTGAAAGAACAGAACGGAGTAGAAGTGGTTGAGAGAGGCCCGGGCCTCAAGTGGCTGGTCCGGCCTAGGACGCCCACTCCAGCCTTGTCAGGGTTGTCCTTGAGTCTGCCTGAGCGAGGGGGTTCCCAGGGAGATGGAGCCTGCTCGCAGACACACAGGGATTAACTTTTCACATGGCTGGGGGTCCGGGCCTGAAAAGAGCTGACAAGCAAACAGCTTTATTAAAAAACAGAGAAGAAGAGAGGCTGAGCAGGAGGGAGTGACAGAGAGAGAGAGAATTCTTCACATGACAGTCCTGAGAGAGGATTTCAGCTCTACACTGTCTGTGCTTGCTTTCTTTCTTTCTTTCCGGCCTCCTTTCTTTCTTTCGTTCTTGGATTATTTTTTTTTTCAGTGTAGTCATTATGGGTGAAACAGGTGGTCAAGACAAGGAAATAGTCATCATGCTGCTACTACAACTACACTGTACAAAAAACGCTGGGTTCAAAACAGTTCCTTCATATTATCTAAACACAAATCGATTAAGTTGATTTCATTGTTTTTACAAATTTAAGAAGATCGAGCATAAAACAATTAAGTTGTCCCAAAAAAAACTCAGGAATTATGTTGAGCTCATTTTGAATAAGTATTTTGAACAAGCAAAAATGTTTTACTAATAAATATGAGTACTAATAAAATACAAGAAAAATCTATATATTTATAGTTTTCATTTAATATTTTCTACACTTTTAGTCAACACAGGCTCATAATGATTATGTACCCCCGTATACATTTCTGGAGAGCGTGAATTGTGTAGCCAAGAGCTATGTAGTATGACTCCATTTGGTTTTAAAAAGGAACACTACGGGGCGGTATGACTTCTGTTTCTTTCGAGCTACCAGCTGACCTATTACAAACATGTGGGCAGCTTTTCCGCTGTTATGCTGTTTGTCGGTGTATATGTCAGAGGACTTAAAAGGCATAGCGGAGTTGACCGCGACGACGGGGAAAGCAGGTAAAAAAAAGCAGGTAAAGCAAAACCACAAGGCAAAAAATAAAATAAACATGTAAATAACTGAGTGAGAGTGTGATAAGATCTGAAAGAGTGCTAAAAATCAAAGGCGGCTGTGAGGGCTTTCTTTTTCAGTATTGCTTTTGAAAACACAGTCGGTTGGGTTTAGGACAGGGGGTGGGTGGGTGGGTTATCGGTCAGTCAGCCAGTCAGTCGACAGCGGCCTCTTGTGGATTTACGTGAGAACAGGAGATCAAAATGGCACTTTCGAGAGAAATTTGAGATCTAAAAAAGCATACACTGCGGAATCTCGACAACAAAAACATACCTCCTGGGATGTATGTCACTCTCTCCAGAAATGTATACAGGGGTACTTACCAATAATGAGCCTGGGTTGCTTTTAGCACTGTATTTATTTAATAGTGCTATTTTGTTTTAACTATAGTGTTATTTATCGTTATATTACTTTTAGCAGATGCATTTTTTTGTCATGTAAAAATACAATTTCTATAGGGCCGTTCACACTGAACGTTTACTAATGGCGGCGAGCATTTTGCACGGTGCTTATGCACACTGTTTCTCCTTTCGTTTTTGCCGTTGCGCGCCGTACACTCGCAGTTGAAAAAAAGTCAACTCTGAGCAGAAAAAGCGTGTTACGACTTTTTAATTCTCCAATCAAATGAAAGCAGAGGCGTGGTTTCCGTTGAGGTGACTGCAGTGTGTGTTGTCAAGATTACGAAGACGTTTGATAATGGAAGAGAGACGTGTGGTTGCTGTTTTGAGTTATCCGGTGCTGAATGACCCACAAACCTTAAATTTCACAATATTGGCAAATATTAATATTATATTAATATCAACCGCAACACTTGCGCACATTACGCAGCTGACTCAATAAAAAGTGACATAAAAAGTGCACTATGCGTCTTTATTCTTGTCAATAAAAAAGGCAGTGAAGTGCACCTCGCGTTTTTGGCACGTAAAAGCACGTTCGTTGTGATCGGCTCCTTAGTGTGCAGCATATAGTACATTTAGTCGACAGCGCTGGTGAGTAACTGCTTAGTAACCGAAATGTTTAGTATTTAATACATTGGGTTTCAAATCAGATTAATATAAAAGTTTTATGGGTTACTTAATCGATAATTATTCAACTTTTTTCTCTTTTTAATGTCCCTCAGTGAAATTCACGTACAATCCATGCTTTTGCGGGAAGAATAAATCGAAGAAAGAACACTAGTTAGGTTAAAAGTAATCTAAAGTAGTCAAAATATTATCTAAAAAGAATAACCTACACTGTAAAAATAATACGATCAATTAGTCACAACAGCATACATTTTTAGTTTGTTGTGACTTATTAAACTAAGTAAATTAAGTTCTAACTTAATTTTATAAGTTGCACAAGCTGTTTTAATTCAGTTTAACATAAAATAGGTTCAATGGACTCATAAGGCTAATTTGATTCAGCTTAAAAATTTAAGGCAGCCAGAATTGTTTTCTCATGTACACTGTAAAAAGGACAAAAGGTCAGGACAACAAACTTTAATAAGTTAATCAGGTTTCAACTACAGTTTTTAAGTAATACAAAGTTTAACTCAACATTTTTAGTCAGTTTGATTAAAAATAAACATGATTTTACAGTGTAGACTGTGTTACTGACTATAATTTGCATCCTATAATTTGTAACCATCTACAACACACGTGTCAAACTCAGTTCCTGGAGGGCCGCAGCTCTGCAGTTTATTTCCAACCTTATTTAAACACACATGATCAAACTAATTGAGTCCTTTAGACTTGTTTGAAACCTACAGGTAAATATGTTGGAGTTGGGTTGGAACTAAACTGTGCAGTGCCGCAGCCCTTCAGGAACTAAGTTTGACACCCCAGATCTACAATATAAAGTAATTTTTCATTCATTTATATAATTTTTAGCAATTGCAATTACATTTTCTCCTCCAATTCTCCATCCGAGATGCACAAAACTGTATTTTAAATGTATTTTGTTTCGTATTGAGTGCCAATTTCTTAATCATAACACAGAAAAAAAATATCAACTTAAAAATAATTGCAACAGTTTTTGTCTAGGAAGCAGTGATTTATTCAAAGATGACATAAACATAAACAAATCAGCCTAGAAGTTGTAGATGGATTGTTTTGACTCCATGTGATAGCAGATCAGGAAATCAAGTCTGTTTACGACAGACACTTAATATGGCCTGTGGCCAAGAGCAGAACAGGGAGGTCAGTGTGTAGGTAGTAGAGTATATCCTTTCACTGCTACAGACAGATAACTCTACCTATCTCTGTTCCAACATAGCCGCAAACCTCACTACATTTCAGACAGTGCTATCAGATGTGCGTTAGTTTGATTCTGTAAACAATTTAAAGCTATATCTGTGTGACAATTGTTTTATTACATAAGATCCCCGTTAAGATTGGTCTGAACATGCAAGTCTCATTTGATATAATTACTAATTCATATGAATTAGTATATTTTAGTACAATTTGCTTATTCAATAATGGTTGGGTTTAGAGGTGGAGTTTGGTGAATACTATCTATTTTAAAAATGTATGTGTTTGTAAGAATGAAATTGTATGAATTAGACAAATTAGCCACCTTATGACAATGTGTAACATCAACATAGGCTCATTCTGAAAACGTAGCCCAATATACATTTCCACAGATTGCGAACTATGTAGCCAGAGGAACGTATGGCTGCATTTTGTCTTTAAAACAAATGCTACCGGGCAGTATGATGCCGTTCCTTTTCGTGCTTACCAGCTGAACGTTCACATCCCTGTGGACGGCTTTTCTGCTGTTACCAGTTTGTCCAGTGGCTCGCCACATACGTTTTAGGATTTGAGACGCAGAGCGGAGTTGACCGCAACGTCAGAGTTCAAGTCCGGCAAAGATTGTTCTCAGAAAGGAAGACAAAAACAAAAGCCAAAAAATGAAGAAAACAAGTAAATAACAGGGTGAAAATGTGGTAAAATCTGAAAACTTGTTAAAAAAACAGGCTGCCACTAGGGCTTTTCTTTTTCTGGATTGCTTTTGACAACACTGTCGGTTGGGTTTAAGGAAGTGGGTTGGCGGTTCAATCTGTGCTTTTGAAAACACTATCGGTTGGGTATAGGTAAGGAGGACGGTGGGTCAGTCGATCAGTCAGTCAGTCAGTTAGAAGCGGCCTCTGGTGTATTTACGTGAGAACAGCAGGCATGAATGGCACTCGCAAGAGAAATTTGAGATCTCAAAAAGCGTATGCAGCAACCTCTGGTGGATTCACGAGAAAAATTTCAGAATAGAGTAGCTCCTGGTACTTATTTGGCAAGCTCCAGAAATGTATATAGAGGTATTTAATCAGAATGAGCCTGGGTTGCGGAACACAGGTACTGTATGTTTCCTTGTAAAATATGAATGTCCTTTTTACTTCTGCTATTCCTAAAATAAGTCCATTATAATGTATTTTTTGTGTTTTGTTTGGTTATTTAGTTCTCAAATGATTTAATCACTGGTTTATTAAAACATCTGTTATTTTTAGGTATTAATTCAACCTGACAAGACCTTAAACTTACATGTTCATTTTGTTTTAAAGGAGACCTATTATGCAAAAATCACTTTTATAAGGGGTTGTGGGGCAACAGTGTGTGAATATAGCCAGCCTCTAATGGTAAACATTAATTAATTAAATTTTTTTAAAATCACACTTCATACAAACACTATGATTGACATTCTTCCTATGTATGTGCCATCAGAGGGGGATAGGCCCAACCACTTGGGACAATATTTCCTTCATTACCATAAACAGCCCTGAGTGAGAAGTAGTTGTCTGCTATTAGAGTTTTGAATCTGCCGCTATGGTGACACATAGGCCTTTGTAGCTCCGCCCTCTTTTGAAAAGAGCACAATCTCATTTGTATTTAAAGCGACAGTCACCAAAACGGCACAATTTAGATCAAAGCCTATAAGGGGCAGTTTATAAAAATATTTGTGTGGTACTTTGAGCTGAAACTTCACATACACACCCATTAGAGACTTATTTTACATCATGTAAAAAAGAGCATAATAGTACCCCTTTAAAAAGCTTCACCGAAAGTCACTGTGTAATACACACACTAGAGTAGATGGAAAGGATTTGGTGTTACGCTCCAGGTTTCCAGTGACGCCCTGGTGAAGTTCTTAAGAATCTACAGTTGCACGCTCGTTGGACAGTCATAGCACACCTCTCATAGTCTCCTCTGCCACTGCCATCACATTTCAAGATAAAACCCCTCTCAGTCTTCCGTCCGGTCACTGTATCCTGCACAGGGCGGCCATGCACAGCTCCTGAATGCTCCTGCAGAAAGCTGATCTTCTCCTGGCCTGCAAATAACACAACAACAATAAGCATTCTTCTCGTTTTCTTTCCTCAATGCACTTTCTCTGTCTTTTAGGGTCAGGGAAAGTAAATTTTTTATTACGTTATTCATAAAAAATGTAGATGAAGCATTAAATGTGGTTTACAATAGCAACGTCGGTGTCGTTTTCAAAACAAATAGCCTTCACTGTCAAAACTACTTTCAAATACAGACACGTATTTACAGTTTGCAGCAATACCTGAGCACTTAATGTACAGTGCATCCACAAATGCTTCACAGAACGTCATTCATTCATTTTCCTTCAGCTTAGTCCCTTATTTATCAGGGGTCACCACAGCGTAATGAACCGCCAACTATTCCAGCTGTATGTTTTACGCAGTGAATGCCCTTCCAGCCGCAACCCAATACTGAGAAACTTGACAGAACTTCCACATTTTAATGTTATAGGCTTCAGAAAAAAAGACTGATTTATTATTTTCCTATAAATGCGACAAGAAATACCTAATAATGACAGTAAATAATTAGTAAATGTTTTAATCTTTAAAAAAGAATGAGAGGTCATCATTTGCAATGCAGTTATTACTTATTAATGGAAAATCAAGGATTAAATATACTTTGGAATAAGGCTGGAACATGTCTCTGGGTGGCGACCTGCTTCAAACTAGGTATATACAACACAAATACAACCGGCCTCTGAGCAAGCTGAGAGAGGATCATGTGAGCTCTTCTGCTGCTCCCATTGGCTGTCGCTCAAGAAAGTCTCTCTACATTTGCATAAAGTTGAAGGATTCTCAACTTTGTCACACCACACGACACGCTCACCTGGTCGCCAACAGACGTTGTGGCTCAGGTAGACGGAGCTCGCCGGAAGTCGCTTGCTTTCCGTTAAAATGAATGGTTGTTTGTCGATTTGCCACTGCAAGTCTCTTGTAGTGTGAATGAGGCTAAAGAAAACTTTGTTGAAGCGAGTGTTGTCACAATACTGGATTCGAGACCAGTCGGTACTGAAATTTTAAAAAACATCCATTTCCTACTGACATTTAAGCGCTTTTAAGTGAGTTCGTAAACAGCACTAATTTCCCATTGTGTTCACGTGCTCAACAGAAATGACTGTGATTGGCTGTGAAGGTCATCAGTTTACCGAACTCACCACTGTTTACTGAATGTAACTGCAGATACAGGGACACTGGAGCGTTTTTAAACCGTGAAGATCGGTTGATTTATCAGCAGATTTCTCATATGTCAGCTTATAACTGACCAGCTGATCTTTGCGGCTTAGATATTAGATATTGGGTAATTTGAACGAATTCATACGAGTACAGTCATACCAAAATGTATGATTTTTTATAAGGAGGCGTGGCACAAAACCCCTCCCCTAAACCCAACCGTTATTGGGGGATCAACAAATCATCCTAAACTCTATGAATGAGATTGTACGAATTTATACGAATTAGCCACTAAATTAAAAAGTTACGAATTGCCATGAGATCATGTTGGATATAGTGCAACATTTCTCATTATTCGAAGTAAGAATATCTGCATAGATAATTAAATGTTCACATGTTCTCAATCCTGTTGGGATGACTGGATTTCGTAAGCAAAATTTTGCTGAGTCATGTGATCTTAATTCGTTAACCTGGGTTCATTTTTGTTTATCAGCAGTTTTTTTTTTAGAAACGAAAAAGTTCATAGGGATTGTTCATATATCAGCTTATAAACCGAACAGCTGATCTTTATGGCTTTAAAGCACTCCAGTGTCCGTGTATTTGATGTATAGCTACAGATAAGCAAATATTAGATATAGCAGCCTGATCTCATGAGGAAGTGTTACTATTTTACATTTTGTAGTTTAAACCTGCCCCTGAACCCAACTGTCATTGGGGGATAAGCAAATCATACTAAATTGTACGAATGAAATCATACGAATTCATACGAATTAGCCACTAAATTAAAAAGTTCCGAATTGTCATGAGATCGTGTTGGACATAGAGCAACATTTCTCATCATTCGGAGTAAGAATATCTGTTACGGCTGGGTGTGACAATAATAACGGGAGGCGAGGATCCAAATGCAGTTATTTTAATAGAGAACAGTATGGCAACTTACAGGGCAAATCCAAATCGTAGTCATGCAGGCAAAAGATCACAAGGGCTGGCGGCAGGCAAGAATAACAAAGCAAGGGCTATGGTCAAAAACACAGACAAGCAGGAACAAAGAAACGCGTTGTATGGTCACTCTAACAGATCGCAATACTCAGCGTCGACTGAGAGTGTGTGTGCTGCATTTGTAGTGTGAGTAATCAGTCGTGATGGTCCTCCGCTGGTGTGTGTGCAATCAGTTATGATATGGAGCAGGAGTGTGTGTGTGTGTGCTGCATGACTGGAGATGTAGTCCAAACATGGCAGATCTGTAGTTCCCGGAAGCATGAGTGAACCAGCGATCTCTGATAGCGGAGAGATCGCTGGTGATCGTGACAATATCTGCATGGATAATTAAAAAAGAATTTTGCTCGCACATGTTCTAAATCCTGTTGGGATGACTGGATTTCCTAAGCGAAATTTTGCTGAGTCATGTGATCTGAATTTTTTAACCTGGGATAAGCAAATATTAGATATAGCAGCCTGATCTCACGAGGAAGCGTAACTATTTTACATTTTGTGAGTTTAGTAGGTAATTTGAACAAATTCATATGAGTACAGTCCTACCAAAATGCATAATTTTTAAAAGGAGGCATGGCACATACACCTGTCCGTAAACCCAACCGTCATTGGGGGATGAGTAAATCATACTAATTTGTAGATCTAAATGAGATCATATGGAATCATACGAATTAAATTAAAAAGTTATTAATTGCCGTGAGATGTTGGATATTGAGTAACATTTCTCATCATTCGGAGTAAGAATATCTGCATGGATAATTAAAAAAGAGTTTTGCACGTTCTCAATCCTGTTGGGATGACTGGATTTTCAGTTTTGCTGAGTCATGTGATCTCAAATCGTTAACCTGGGTTCGTTTTTGTTTATCAGCAGTTTTTCAGAAAACGTAAAA
The DNA here is from genome assembly GCA_903798035.1 of Danio albolineatus. NCBI lineage: Eukaryota > Metazoa > Chordata > Actinopteri > Cypriniformes > Danionidae > Danio > Danio albolineatus. The sequence goes on from CAIGQQ010028265.1 coordinate 15,733, forward strand.
AGTTCTTGGGGGTTGAAATAAATAACACATTACTTGAAAATGTGTTACCCACAACACTGGTGTCTTTAATATCTCACCCCTCGCCTCGAGTTCTCTGGGTTTCTCCGTCTGTTTAATGGAACTCAATAACACGTCTTCTGACCTGCATTTAAAGGCTTTGTGGTTTCCTGGTAAAAACCCAACCCCCTGAAAACGACATTGACAAAAATGTGATTCTCTCCCACACTGCTCCGACATCAGGTCATCGCTTACGGGTTTCAGTTTCTTTAAATTGTCTTTTTTTATCTGGACCGAGGATTACCGCATGTTTGACACGCAATTCAAATCTGTTTCCATATGAACTCTTAGCACCTAACCTATCGAAGAAAGGCCTTGATTGCTTTAATAACAATACTTTGGCCTGGGAAGTGAGAGGTGCTGGAGAGGCGCATATTAACACGCATGAGGAGGAAGTCTGCTCGTTGCCACTCAGGAGGTTGATTAGGGTCACAATGAAGTGTCAAAAGGGGAAAAAAAGGAATTTACAAATACCTGGGAAAAATAGATTGAGCATGTCATTATTAATACATTTTTTCCTACTTTTTGGAATCAAAAATAATCGTTTTTTACTTCAAGACGCAAACGTTTTGCCATTGTATGTAATTCAGTTAATTAATTAGTATATTACCTTTGTAATACATTATCAGAAGTCATTAGTCATTATCAGAAGCATAAAAAATAAATAAATAAATAAATTATAAATAATAATAATACAATATAAAAAATTAAATATACAGAAAGCCAAATATTTTCTGAATTACTTGACTAAAAAATAATGATTAAAAAAATAAAAATACACATAAAAAATACATAATTTAAAAGTAGTGTATTCCTTTATTACTCCAGTCTTTAGAGTCAAATGATCCTTCAAAAATCACTCTAATAATAATAATAATAATAATAATAATTATTATTATTATTATTATTATTATTATTATTGTTATTATTATTATTATTATAGTAATAAAAGCAATAATGACTGGGGTAACACTTTCATTTGAAACTACATACAATAACTATGTATTTATTTAATAAAAAAGTATTTGGCAATTTAACATTTTTAAATACATTTAATAAATGCCGCCTTGATGAATAAAAGAGTAAAAAAAGTATTAAAAAAAGTACCCCAAACTTTTGACTGGTAGTGTGTATGTGTGTTTATATAAGCCTGGCCCTATATTAAATAATAATATAATAAAATGTATTTAAATATTTATATTATATTTAATATACTATTAAATAATATATTATATTTAAACGTATTTAATAAAATAATAATAATAATAATAATAATAATAAAAATAATAATAATAATAATAATAATAATTATTATTATTATTATTATTATATCTCCACT
>CAIGQQ010028272.1:0-21045 GCA_903798035.1 Danio albolineatus
CGCCACTTAAACCATTAGTTTACTACAAGGGAATGATGCCTAAAAAAGAAACTTCCGCTCTCTATTTAATATTCTGTTTCAGTCAGAAATACATCAATATACAAATATATAAATATATAAAATGCTGCTTCCGAAATCACATACTTTCACACTATATAGTATGCGAAAAACAGTATGTGAGCTGAGTAGTATGTCTGAATTCATAGAATTCGAAAAACAGTGTGCGGATGACCTACTATTTCCAGCTAGATTCTGAAGTGTGCATGGAATGCATGCTTAGCTATCCTATGATGCACCGTGAGAGAATTTATGAATGGGAGTGGAGACCAGGGCTTAATTTGTGCCAGAACATGCCAGATCCGGCACCTCTGAAATCTGATCCGGCACTTCATTTCACCGTTCTCCTCCTCAACCGTCCTCCACTCCCGTCCGCTGTTCACTTTCACTTTTTTCCGCTTTTCACTTTCTTGCGCGACACCTCTTATCTTCATCCTCTGGTTACATGCTGGATCTGTTACCCCGATCTGTTCCGGGACCTCGCAATTCACATATTAAGCATTGGTGGAGACACAACTGAAGCAAGTAGGTCACGAGATCAAGATAAAATGGCAGATGTAAAGCTCACACTTTATTTTGATGGTGCGTTTGTTGAATTTAATTTACATTGCAACTAATTCTCAGTAGATTATAAGTAGACTGTTAGGTTGGGGTTAGGGGTAGGGTCAGTTAAATGTCAGTTGAATGTCAGTATAAACAGATATTAAGTAGACAGTCTACTAATACTCAAATGGACCATCGAAATAAAGTGTTACCGATGTAAAAAGTCAGAGTTCCATTCATACTACTCAGATTCATACTGTATACTTTTCTAAAGGATAAGTAGTAGATTCAAATTCAAATGCATTACCTACTGAGTAGTAGCCTGGGCGAATTCGGACACAGCCAAAGTCTCAGCAACTTCCGATTCTCAAAATCTTTAATTAAATAAAATAAACGAATGAATAAACCGACTAATTTAAAACAAAACTTGAACATGATTCTGTTTCAACCTTCCATACATTAACTTCAACTCATCTTTATTTCTGTAGCGCTTTTACAATGTAGATTGTGTCAAAGCAACCTAACATAGAAGTTCTAGTAAATTGAAACTGCTTCAGTCCAGTTTTTAGAGTTTAGTTTAGTAAGGTTTATTCTAGTTAAGTTCAGTGTGATGTAAAATCACTGCTAGTGTAATTTTGTTGTCAATATAGTCGTACATGATGGATCGTCATCGTATTATTGTTCGCACATGTTCGCACATGTTTCAGAATAACAGCGTATACATCGCATATATGCTTCACAACATGTCAAAACGAAACCAGCACCTGTACACAACAGCATAAGGCTCATCACAGGTCTTACATAGTGCGTCACATGTGGTCTACAGAAGGTGATGGTTTTGTAGTGAGAAAAACTCCCAGCAGTCTATTAAAGGGACTATGACACTTGCTTCCCTCGGTTGACAGCGAGTAGGAGGGCCTGTCCCTGTCCCCGAAGCTGTTTCGCATTGCACTTTACCCATGCTTTAGAGGGAAAGTACACTACAGCACTCCTCCTGGACATCTGCTGAGAAGCTAAACAGGAACACACAGACACTCACTCTCGCAAACACAAAGCCACCGTACAGGAAGCTTGACACATTCTGAGGTTTGTCTACGGGCCAACCAGAAGACAAGAGGTGGAGGCCACACTCATTCGACACAGTCAATCCCAGCATCGGCGAGCTCACCAGTGCTTACACTCACTCTTCTCTCGCCGCTGGCCTGCATCATGTCTCTGTCTGCCGAACACTGCTGTGATAAAACTGGAGACAAGGGTGGTGGTGGTGGTTTTGGTGGTGCTTTGATCCATCAGAGGATGCTGATTCGAGGAATGATCATATGGGTCATGATACTCACTCTTGGCCTGGTAGCTTCAATATCTCTGCATTTCATCCCTAAAGCATCGCAACAGGTAAAGTAAACAACAGGTATGGATGAGAAAACTTGGTCACACTGCATTGAGGTTCAATTCTCGCTATTAATAATCTGTCAGCTATGACTTTTTACCTCAGTAAACTCCTAATTTGCTGCTTATTAATAACAGTTAGCTAGGTAGTGTTTTAGGAATTAGGGATGTACAATAAGATCATGCTGAATATGTACTTTTTAAGTACCAATAACAGCTCATTTCTTAAAAGTATGCTAATAAGCAACTACTGTAGTTAACAGTGAGAATTAGTCCTTAATTTAAAATGTAGGCCTTTTTCTACATGTTTTCCTATGCATTCCACATTAAAAATATTATAATAATAGTGCTTTACTATAGTAATGTGTGTTATGCTGTATATTTTATAGCATTTACACTGAAAGCATCTAGAAACATCTAGAACGATAGAGAACTGATAATATGTTAGAAATACCATATTATAGTTGTAGAAAACTACAGTAATGGGTTATAGTTTTTGCTTCTATAGTATTGGGTGATATTTCTATAGTGTTACCATAGTAAATGTACAATTACCTTCACAGATTAATTCAAGTAATTTACTGTAATAATGTTCAAAAGCATTGTAGTATTTTTTATATGGGTTCATTTTAAACATTATTTTGCAATAACTTAAAGTAGAGTGTTCTCCACATGTTGGTGTGGGTTTCCTCCGGGTGCTCCGGTTTCCCCTACAAGTCTAAAGACATGCGCTGTAGGTGAATTGGCTAAGCTGAATTGGCCCTAGTGTATGTTTGTGAATGAGTGTGTATGGAGGTTTCCCAGTGATGGGTAGCAGCTGGAAAAGCATCCGCTGTGTAAAACACATGCTGGTTCATTCCACTGTGGCGACCCCATATTAATAAAGAGACTAAACCGACAAGAAAGAAATGTGGTAACACTTTATTTCGATGGTCCATTTGAGTATCAGTAACTGTCTGTCTGCTTAATTTGACTGTCTGCTTAATATCTGCTAATACTGACAATCAACATAACTGACTATAAGAAAATTAGCAAGTACATGTCAACTTGTAAAATAAAGTGTGACCAGAAATTTAAATTAGACTACTATAGGCTAACGCTGTAAAATACACTAAAATGCCAGTGGAGTATTAGTAGACTAGATAGTTCATCAAACAGTCAATTACTTAAACTGACATGTCCCCTCAAAGGGATAGTCTGTCCAAAAAAACGAATGTTATGTCTTCGCATTTGCATTATTTCTGTTTTGTTGAACACAAAAGAAAACATTTCGAAGAATGTTGGAAACTGGTAACATTTGACATCAGTAGTAGGAAAAACAAATACCGTGGAAATCAGTGGTTACAGTTTTCCAACATTCTTCAGTGCATGTCCTTTAGAAAGAAGAAAAATACTCAAACAAGTGAGTTAATCACAGAGTTTTCATTTCTGGGTGAACTATACCTTGAAATCCCACCCAACCATCTTGCATAGTTACATATAGTCAAAAGAGTTTGCATATAATCAAATGATTGAATGAAGTGGGCAATCAAACTGCACTAAATTCATTGGTGAAGCATAGATTTTTTCAAAAAAAGACATTAGTCTGATTTATGCGTTGAGGATTGTATGGTGTAAACCGTTTGTTTTGACTAGTGTTGTGATTGTGTCAATTGGTGGGATCCAGTCAGACCGCAGCGGCTGCTGACTCAAGACCGCAGATGGGGGGGAACGCAGATGTGTGTAATCACAAAAGACTCATATTGATGTACAATAGGGATTGAAATAGATCAGACAATATTGATATTAAATGTGTTGTAAAGATAGAATTTGTGTACAGATGTTATTTTGCACCAATCTATATAGTATCAGAAAACTGCACTCAACAGAAAGAGGTTTTCACAGAAAACGGGGTTTCCAAAAGATCCTTTCAGAGAATAGTTATTTTTTTCTTACACAGTTTTTTACACTGTACTGTTATTATGTTAAAATTACGCATGAAAAGCTTGTTTTACTAGTTTTTTAACCGCTCGTTTTCATTAACAACATTATTTTTTATTATTAGCACATGGAAATGTTAACTTTTGAAAATGGTTTTGTTATTTTATCTATACAAACTCATCAAAACAGTGACATCAGGCATTTTTCTACTATATATCCAGTTTATAGGCATGCACAAGTACATGATAGCAAAAAAACACAAAGGCTGTTTCTCAATGTGCATTTTTCGGCGATCTTTCGTCCTCGTGTTCTCGTGTAACGTCATCATCAACTGCCAAAGTTCAGTTCTAATACTGTAGACCGCAAGAACGGAGGACACATGAAAGTTCCCGGATGTGTTCTTGATATCGAGGACGCACCGATGCAGACTTGAGCACCGAATTCACTCTAGAAGTCCCAGAAGCAACTGGAGGTGGGAAGTGCAGCATTCTATATAGATGTAGATCAGAGATATAACTTATTTACCTCAGGAGTTTCCCTAAATGGCACGGTGAAAGTAAACGTTACCATGAAAATCCTAATGAAGGCATAAACACATTAAGGGTGTTTATTTGTTGAAATTTGTATTGAAATGAATGCTGTAATGTTTAAATAGTTTTGGGTAATTGAAGTGGGTCATGGGTCAAGACCATCAGGAAGAACGCAGCATCTCATTTCTCACAGGATGCGTTCTCTGTTCTTGTGGTCTCCCGAGTTCGTTCTTCTGAGGTGACCTGGCAAGACCGCTCTTCACAAGAGCGCAAGTCCGTTCTCTGTGTTCTTGGAATTGAGAAACAGCCAAACGGTGGACTACAGGATCTTATGTGCAGAGTTGCAGGTGTTTCTTTATAAAAAAAAAAGCTATCGCCAATTACGGGCATGGAGCATAAATAATAGTGTTTTATCACAATACAGTTTTATAATGCAATGTCTCAACCTTAAATTCTGGTAGCACATTTTAACCTCTGAGGTAAATCTGACCCCAACAATATAACCTTCCAAAGTGATTTTGAAGGCTTGTGTAGGTTAATTTATGCAATGATTGACTTCTTAAAGGGGTAGTTTACCTAAAAATGAAAACTATGTCAGTTACTCATCTTCCACTTATTCCAAACCTCGAGTTTCATTAGTCTGTTAAACCAAAAATTAGAAATTTGGAAAACAATATTGGAAATTGGTAGCCATTGTCTTCCATAGTGTTTGCTTGCTTTTTTTCTATTATGATGTCAATGGTTAGCATTTTTATCATTGTTCAAAATATGTCCTAAATTCAATTCAATTCACCTTTTTTTATGGAGCTTTTACAATGCAGATTGTGACAAAGCAGTGTCAAATAGAAGGTTATAGTAACAGAAGGTTATAGTAAATGTAAATCTTTGGAAACACCTGAAAGTGAGCAAATAATGAGTTTTTTTTTTTCCTTTTCTTTTTGGGTGAACTATCTATTTAAGTGTTACTCACATTAAAGACACTATTTTAATAAATGTTCTTATGTATCATATTTCAAGAAACTGAAAAACAGTCTTTATGGTTGAATTGGTTGGAGAAGTGGTTGAACAAAAACATGTTTAAAGAATCAATTATAATTCACAGCCAATCACAATTCTCCACCCCCCCCCCCCCCCCCCAAAAAAGGGTAACACTTTATTTTGATGGTCCTTTTGAGTATTAGTAGACTGTCTGCTTAATATCTGTTGATACTGACATTCAGTAGACATTTAACTGACTATAAGAAACTTTGCAAGTACATGTCAACTTACACTAACCCTACCCCTAACCCCAACCTAACACTCTACTTATAATCTAATGAGAATTAGTTGACATGTAACTTAAATTCAACAAACAGACCATCAAAATAAAGTATGACCAAAAAAGATTTCAATGTCACTTGTTTTGTATAGCAACACTGTCATTGCGTTTCATTCAGAAGGGCTCATCCCGATACCCATAACCTGAAGGGTTTAAACTCTGAAGTTACAGATTCAAAGTAGGGCTGCACGATACTGGAAAAATATGTGGTATGCTTAATTGTTGTTGAGTGTTGCGATAGCGATTTTTAGCTTGCAAAAGTTGCAAAAAAAAAACAAAAAACTTTATTTATGTAATGATCCAACTAAAATAAACAGGTTTTTCCGAGCTAATTAAATATAAAAAATAATTAATTAATTTTAAAAAATGGTGCAAAAATGGTCATGGTGCAAATATTTCCATTTAATTATAAATGACAGAATGACTGAAATTCTGAGTCTGATTGACTGTTGTCATTTTCCTCTCTTGTATCTCAGTGTTAGTATTCATTTTCAGCTCTAGGTTCACCCAACAGCAGGAGAGACGGAGATAAAGATAGTAAAGACCTCATCTGATAGTTCAGATTTGGACAACATATGCATGTAGCGCACAAATGCTTAACACATAAAATGAACTTCACTTACAGTACTTCTCTGCAATATGCATATTGCTTATCATGATAACGATCATTTTTTGATATTTTGTGCAGCACAACTTTAAAGAGATTAGGGTATGGGGATGAAACCTTTCAAACGCAATGGTTGACACAATTTGCTTTGGATCTTGGGGCCGTAAATGTCCATTAGTTGTACCCTTTGAAATTCACCTTTTTTTTTTACTTTGGTTTGGAATGATCTTCAATATGACCTTTAATGAAACTTCAATAAGGTGGCCATGATTGTTTTCACACCAAAGGGTCCTTCAAAAGGTGATATATCGTGTTTGGAATGCACCACCTGTCTGTAATAGATGCTAACACTACTAAAGACAATAAACCCCAGTCTACACCAAACGAATTGTGACACAATGCAACAAATCAACAAAAAACACATCCCCTATTTGATTTCAGACATGCTCTATTTTACTTCCGAGACAGATTGAGCAGACATTATGTCATGTCTAGAGTAGTTTCTAGCAGCTGTAGGCTATCATGTCCAAACTCAATAAAACATATTTTAAACACCAATTCGGTCTTCACTGCATACATTGTGTTATGTCTGGTTAGAGTACTGTGTAAATGTACCATCTAAAAGGATGTACTTAACTTTAAAGTTCCCTTTTTACAGTATTTCTCTACAAAATATGTAAATGTAACATAAATATTAAGATCTGCGCAGTTACAGTAAATAACCATTCAATGATGTGTACATTGAGTCATTTGTATACAGTATGTTCATTTGATGCCAGTGTGGAAACTCATGTCAGTATTGATATTGCTGATGAGTAACAATCCCGATCTCTCTTTCCATCACTGTGGAGCTCAACTTTACCGTAGACGCTTTTGTTTTTCTGTACAATGAAAACTGATTATAACGATTAAGTCTTGACATCATGCCAGCTGGAAGAGTCTTGTGTGGTTACTTGAACATGTCAAAACTTGTCCAGGTTGCATATTGAACAATTTACTGCAAGAGAAAACTTGAAATGAAACTGGGCAGATACAGATCAGCATCTAATGCAATTCCGTTTTGCCATAATTCTTGTGTCATTAGTTTGTCGTTGTGTCATGATACCGCTTCTCTCTTATACTCATCAAAAAACAACAACAACAACACGTAGTAGTTCTGCTTTTTCCAGATGGCGCTCAGAAGAGTATGTCGTGACTGTGTTCCAGAGGTTAACTGGTGGTTTAACTCAAAAGTAACACCTAAAAGAAATCAGAAGTTGATTCTGATGCTTGAAAACGAAATTGGTTAAGATCTGAAACTGTACTTTCTCTTGAAATTTGTCTTTTTTTCCGCACGCAAGAAAAAGAAAAAGAAAAGAAAAAAAGAGCTGCGCAGAGGACTGAACTGGTGAAAACAATCCAGCAACCGCAGAACAGACATTATGACATCATTCCACTGAGGGGAAATGCCTCTGTCACCCCTCCTCTTTCCTGATGATGCGTTTCTTTCTTCTTGCTGACACCAGAAGGGCTGCACAATGCACATTTTATCGTATTTGGCAACTCAACCTGTGTCAAATGTTAATCCTTCTCTCTTGCTTAAAGGGATAGTTCACTCAGCAATAAAAATGAATTCATCATTTCTCCTTCATGTGGTTTTAAAACGACTTTACTTTTCAGTCGAACACAAAAACATGCAGTTGAAGTCAGAATTATTAGCCAAATTATTTCCCAAATTATGTTTAACTTTTAACTCATACTGTGAAATTTTCACAGTATGTATGAGAAAATTATTTCTTCTGGAGGAAGTCTTATTTGTTTTATTTTGGCTAGAATTAAAGCAGTTTTCAATTTTTTAAAGACCATTTTAAGTTTAAAATCGTTAGCTACTTTGAGCTAATTTTTTTCTTGATAGTCTTCAGAACAAACCTTCATTATACAACTTGCCTAATAACTAACCTAGTTAAGTCTTCAAAAGTCTCTTTAAGCTGTATAGAAGTGTCTTGAAAAATATCTAGTCAAATATTATTTACTGTCATCATGGCAAAGATAAAATAAATCAGTGACTAGAAATGAGTTATTAAAAATATTATGTTTAGAAATGTGTTGGAAAAAATCTTCTCTCCGCTAGACAAGTTGGGGTAAAATAAATAGGGGGGCTAATAAATCTGACTTCAACTGTATATATCTTTGCTTGGATCCATTCACTTCTAGCAAAATAATTATTATGGACATCGATGGGCCACTGCAACCAGTGTTTTTTCAGAATATCTTTTTTTTTGCGTTACAATATATCATGCAAAAGCTGAGTTAATGATTGCAGATCTTTTGATTAGTTTTATTTTATTTATTTTTTTACTTTAATATGTCAATGACAACCATTTGAAAAACACTTCTCTGAAAATATGATTTATGTTATTATGTAAACTTCAATGTAATTCAATTATATTTGTTATTCAGATACGGAAATGCCATGCAGTAGGTGTCAGCTACAGTGACCTATATGTGTTTTGAATTCTTGAAAAATGTAATCTCCACTGGCTTTAAATTTACAGGCAAGCTTATGAAAGCTTTAGTTACCTACACTGTAAAAATATCCGTAATTTTACGGTTTATTTCCGGCAGCTGGGATGGCAAAAAAAAAGTTAAATAATTACAGTTAAATTACAGAAATATACTGTAAAATAACCGATATTAAATTGCAAAAACGTACCAGAAATTTAAATTTAAGTAAATTTCTGTAATTTAATATATGTTATTTTATGGTATATTTCTGTAATTTAACAGCCGTTATTTTTCTTTTTTTTTATAAGCCGTAAAACTACGGATTTTTTTTTTCAGTGATATGATTCTAGTAAGCAACTAAATAATCTGAGGGAATCAGTGACAGTGACATCAAGATTACAGTTTGTTATATCTAAGTATTTATCTATTAAACCTTATTTAATTCTGTCTGTCTTCATGAACCTTCCTTGTGTAGTTTTTGTACTACATTTTAAGGGTATAGTTAGACATTGTTATAGAGATCACAAGCCTTCCACCAACCAACATCTTTCTTTCTGTCCCAACAGCAGGATTCGGAAACAACCAGCCAGGTTTATCCTGAAAAAAAGATAGATCTGATGACATTCACACCAAACTGTAAGTAAGCATTTGAATCTTTGACTCTTTTAGACATTTCATATTTTGACTCAATACATCTTCTTTTTCTTCATTGTTTGGTATTATTCTTTCCTTGCTTGGGTTAAACTCTGAATATAATTATTATTTGTTGCAATATGCTAGTAATTTGAAGTTGGATTTTAAAGGGACAGTTCACCCAAAATGGAAATTTATGAATTGTATAAATTTGTTCTGTTGAACACAAAACATGATATTTTGAAGAATGTTGGGAAAAAAGCTGTATATACATCCATAGTAGGATAAATAATACACTACAATATAGATATCAAAGTTGAATGCCTTCAAGTATCAAGCTACACTGAAAAAAATGTGTCTGCAAAATTGTTGCAAACGATTTATGTGACGAATTTAAACAAGCAAATTAAATTTAGTAATGTTCATTTTAGTGGGCGCCACGGTCGCGTAGTGGGTAGCACGATCGCCTCACAACAAGATGGTCGCTGGTTCGAGCCTCGGCTGGGTCAGTTGGCATTTCTGTGTGGAGTTTGCATGTTCTCCCCGTGGTTGTGTGGGTTTCCTCCGGGTGCTTCTATATCCCCCACAAGTCCAAAAGACATGCGGTATAGGTGAATTAGGTGAGCTAAATTGTCCGTAGTGTATGAGTGTGAATGAGTGTGTATGGATGTTTCCCAGAGATGGGTTGCAGCTGGAAGGGCATCCACTGCGTAAAACATATGCTGGATAAGTTGGCAGTTCATTCCGCTGTGGCGACCCCAGATTAATGAAGGGACTAAGACGAAAAGAAAATGAATGAATGAATGAATAAATGAATGGACTTCAAATGAAAGAATAAGGTCTTAATAAAGGGACTAAGCCGACAAGAATGAATGAATGAATGAATGAATGAAAGTTCAATTTAATTTGTTTGTTTAAATTCAGCTCAAACAAAATTGTTTACAACCACTCAACCTTAATTAATTCAGTAAATTAATCATATTCAAATCTTTTTTTTTTCATGCTTTTGTGTGTACATACTGTAAAACAGAAATAACTTTAATCGACAGTTTCTTCTCTTCAGTGTCAGTATAGTGCACATGTTACACACGGTCATGCCCGATTTCACCTAAAATATCTTAGTTAACAACATAAGGGGTGAGTAATTAATAGCATAATTTAGATTTTTGTGTGAACTGACCCTTTAACTTCTCAACTTGCTAAACTTTTAGTTAGCAATTCTCAAGTTTTCTAGGTACTGTAATTCCAGCTACACATTTTTAGGTAACTTTATCAACAGCACACTGTAAAACTTTTTTGTTTAAAATTTGTTCACACTTTATTTTGATGGTCTGTTTGTTTAATTTAAGTTACATTGCAACTAATTCTCATTAGATTATGAGTAGACTGTTAGGTTGGGGTTAGGGTTAGTGTAAGTTGACACTTATGTGAAGTTGTTTCTTATAGTCAGTTAAATGTCTGTTGAAGGACTGTTAAATGTCAGCATAAACAGATATTAAGCAGTCTACTAAAATGTAAAATGTCTGTTGAATGTCAGTATCAACAGATATTAAGTAAACAGTCTACTAATACTCAAATGGACAATCGAAATAAAGTGTTACCCAAAATTTACCGAAAGTTTTTCTACTCATTTGAAAAGAGTTTTGAACTCAGTGTTAATCAAAACAAAGTGTTACCTAATGAGTTAATTAAATACCTCAAAAATAGTGAAACTTAAGAATAGTGTTGATTAGTACTTAGTAGTTTGAACAAGCAGCATTATTGTTTTATGCGTGGAGTCGGAAAGGTCCACAAGCTGCATGGGAATGTAACCTATTCATGTACTAGAATGTGTAATACAAGGAACACAACAAGAATATTTGGTAACATTTTATTTCGATGGTCCATTTGAGTATTAGAAGACTGTCTACACTGTAAAAAATAAAAAGTTGAGTTAACCTAAAATTTTAAAGCAACCAGCTGCAAAGAAATTTTGAGTTTATTCAGTTTCAGTGGTTGAAGTTGTGCCAAATTAATTTTTTAAGTTGACCGAAAAGGCTGGTTCAAGTCGATTATACTTTACAGAATAATTTGGCACAACTTCATACACGGAAGCTTAACAAACTCAAAATTTCTTTGCAGCCGGTTACTTTAAAATTTTCAGTTAACTCAACTTTTTATTTTTTGAGGATATGAAGAAATCAAAAATTTAAAGTCTCCTCAACTAAATTTTTTACTTTCATTGAACAGACAGTTCCAAACATGCAGTTGAATCATTTTTATGAGTAAATTCAACTTTAAGCTCAAAAATATATCTACCTAACTAACAATTTTAAACTGAGTTAACAATTTGTAAGTTGGATTTTTTACAGTGTACTTAATATCTGTTGATGCTGACATTCAACAGACATTTGACTGACTATAAAAAACTTTGCATGTCAATTTACACTAACCCTACCCCCAACCCCAACCCTAACCCTATTAGTTGCAATGTAACTTAAATTCAACAAACAGACCATCAAAATAAAGTGTGACCGAATATTTTAAAAGATTGTTTAAACACTTTAATCGTAACATTGTCTTATTCAGAGTAAGGTAAAAAGCCTGATTAGATTGCCGATGTCCATATGTACTCAGTGATTGTAATGAAGCACAGTAACTTAATTAATCCCCTAACTGTTAACAGGGGAGAACACAGATGTGGAGCTCCTGCGGTGGAACACAGTTGATGAAAGGTTCATCAAAGGACAGGAACAGCTGAGAGTGAACGAGGGAGGCCGTTATTTTTTGTACCTTCAAGTTACCCTTGACTCGAAGAAGAAAGAAAACCACACCATCACAGTCCAAACTAAAAAACGAAATGTGATCTTAAAAGGCTACATCAATGGATCAAACCTCTCAACCGGCTTCATGGCCACAGGAATTTACCTGGATGATGACGATACTTTTAATGTGACCTGCAAACCCAAAGCCAAAATCCAGGACTCTCACACTGAAACCTACATGGGTGTCATCAAGCTTGGCTAAATCTCAATCTGGATCCAAGACTGTGATAGTGACAGTATGAATGTGGACTCAGTCGCTCACTGAATTTTGAAGTACGCTGGATTAAGTGTATGGCGTTTCGATTTGGTATGACATGGGTTTTTATTTATTGCTTGAACTGACATCAGCAAAGCTCATTTGAATATATTGCACTATATTTAAGCTTTTCAACACACAATGTTCCACTCTGTATTCATGTGTGTAGTCGAATATTGATTGTCGCCCATGTAAAATTGGGACCCTGTTGATGCACTTTGTAAATATTTACCTAAATAGAAACTATTATATTATATGATATATAACTATTAAGAGAAAAAAAAAACAAGTGGCCACTCTCAGTTTCTCTGGATTTACAATTTATAGTTGCGTGTATGAAGGAAACATAACTTGCGTTTAATTCTGTAAACTATCAACACAATCTCATGGCAATTCGTAACTTTTTTAATTGGTGGTTAATTCATGTGAATTTGTACAATCTCATTTGTACAATTTAGTACAATTTGCTCATCCCCCAGTGATGGTTGGGTTTAGGGGTGGGGTTGTTTTTAAAATTAATATATTATCAGATTGTACGAATTAGCCACTAAACTGACACAATGATAATAAAGTTAAATTACGTTTAAATAAATAAATAGTATTTTTGAGCATTAATTTAACCACAAAAGAAAATGATTTGCTCACTTAGAGGTTTTGTCTCTAAACATATTTAGAGTTTTCGAAATATCTAAACATTTTAAAATAATTTTCAAGACAAAACGTTTTGTCTAGCTTTCAGAAATAAGTAAATTTTCCCTTAAACAAGCGAAATAATCTTGCAATTGTGGTGAGTCAAACTATATTGTGTTTGGTTTTGAAATTTGATTATTTTACTTATTTATTTTACTTATAGGAATATTCCATTTATAGGATTATTCCACCAAATACAAATTTCTTAACTGTTCTCAATCCAGAGGAGTTTAAAAATTGGCATTTGGTGCAATAACCCATTCTGATCCAACACAATCTCACAGCAATTGCTAACTTTTCATTTAGTAGCTAATCTTGTTTGTGCAATATAGTATGATATGTTTATCTCCCAGTTAAAACCGGGTTTAGGGGCGGGGGCGGGTACCATGCCTCCTTTTTAAAATCATACATTTGTTGTACAACTGAATTCATACGAATTCATCTGAATCAGCCACTAAACTGACACAACTTTAATAAAGTTAAATTACGTTTAAAAAAATAAATAGTGACTTTGAGCATTAATTCAACCCCAAAAGAAAATTATTTGCTCACTTAGAGGTTTTGTCTCTAAACATATTGTTTTTGAAATATATAAACATTTTAAAATATTTTTTAAGACAAAACGTTTTGTCTAGCTTTCAGAAATAAGTAAATTTTCCCTCAGACAAGCTAAATAATCTTGCAATTGTGGTAAGTCACACTATATTGAGTTTGGTTTTGAAATTTTATAATTTTACTTATTTATTTGACTAATAGAAATATTCCATTTATAGGATTATTCCAACAAATACAAATTTCTTAACTGTTCTCAATCCAGAGGAGTTTAAAAATTGGCATTTGGTGCAATAACCCATTCTAATCCAATGTAGTATGATATACTTAAGCGGGCGGGAACCATGCCTCCTTTTTAAAATCATACATTTGTCGTACAACTGAATTCATACGATTTCGTCTGAATTAGCCACTAAACTGACAAAATGTAAAATACTTATGTTTTCTCGTGAGATCAAGCTGTTCTGATTATAAATTAATTAATTTACAATTTTTACCCATTGTCATTTTTATCTGGGAAAAAAAAAAATAAAAGTGCTGTAAATTATTATAAATAATATATTTTATTTGAAATTTGTAAAGAATGTCATCATACCTTTATAGTCTACAACAAATATTTTACTCATACCCATAGCCAATAAGTTCAGAAAGACTTTTAAGTGGCCTCTTAATCTTTTTCCATAGTATTTTTGTGCGACTGACCCTTTGCTTAGGTTTAACTAAATCATACCCACTTTGGTATTTGTGAATTCTTGCACACACTACAAAACCTAACTCATCAGAAAATGTAAAGAGAACAGTAGTAGAATAACTGTAGTTATAGGTCTGTAGTTTGCTAATGTTCTACACACATCATTTCATCTACAACATGAATTTGCTTTTTAAGTATTTGAAGACAACTAGCAATAACTGTTTTCTCTGAGCATCTTGTGTCACTATCATAAGCTCTTCAACAATCATATTTAATCATTTTGCATTCCATTTAAAACTAGCCAAACACAGAACCTCCTTGAGCAATAAAAAAAAAAATCCTTAGCAAAGGGTCACGCACACAATGGAGAGCATCAGAATCTGCAATTAACAAAGTGAAATGATGATGAATTTGCAATAGCATGCTAAACTTACTGAATATGGCATCATAGCTTATTTATGCTATTTATGCTAATCAGCTTGAGGTTTTCACCAACAGAAATTGTTTGGTTGGAATATCAAAAGAGCAAACCCACTGAAAGGATGTACTAAATGTATGTATGTGTAATTTTGTATTATTATTATTGTTGTTAATATTTTTTGTCATATTTATATGTATTTATGTCGTCATTGGTTTGAAAAAAATATTAAACCATTGGAATTTTCTTCTAAATGAAAGATCTGCTCAAAACATTTGAAAAATAAACCATTTAAATAGGAATGAATATTTTTGGGGAGTTTTGGAGAAAGAGAGATTTGCATGTAACGGTGCAGTCACGATAGTTTATGTTAAGTGAATAAAAAATAAAAGAGCAGAAAACCAGAAACTTGAGCTCATGTACAGTTGTTTGACATTTTGTTTTTTGTTGGAAAAAAAATACAACTATTCTGCCAATGATATTGACCTTATTCTTTCATTTAAAGTCCATTCATTCATTCATTTTCTTTTCGGCTTAGTCCCTTCATTAATCTGGGGTCGCCACAGCGGAATGAACTGCCACCTTATCCAGCATATGTTTTACGCAGCGGATGCCCTTCCAGCTGCAACCCATCTCTGGGAAACATCCATACACACTCATTCACATACATACACTATGTACAATTTAGCTTACCCAATTCACCTGTACCGCATGTCTTTGGACTTGTGGGGGAAACTGGAGCACCCAGAGGAAACCCACGCCAACATGGGGAGAACATACAAACTCCACACCGAAATGCCAACTGATTCAGCTGAGGGTCAAACCAGCGACCTTCTTGCTGTGACGCCATTGTGCTGCTCACTGCGCCATCATGTCGCCCCAAGTGTTATGTAATACTGTGTATTATATACTATTTTATTAACAAGAAATGTCGCGTCAAAGTTATTTATACAGCACATTTTATTGTAGTTTGTGGTACAAGAAGGACAGGTATGTGGATGATGTCCTCTCCAGAAATCAGAAAATATCTCAGAAAATATCCTTTCTTTTATATGATTACTAATAAATCAGAATTAGATCAGGGGTTCTCAATCTCTGGGTTCACACCAGATGCGGATGAAGCATCAAGTGTAAGTAATTTACATTCTAAGTCAATGCAAAGACGAGAATAGACATCCTGTGGTGCGTAAAACATATACTGGATGTTAGTGGTTCATTCCGCTGTGGAGACTTAGATTAATATAGGGACTAAGCCAAAAAGAAAATGAACGAATGAAAGAATGAATGAATATAACAAATGTATTTGTGTGTTTTTGAGAGAGCTTTCATATTTACATAATCATTTAAATGCAACTCTCATCAGTGTGGACAGTGTTGGGGGTTATTGCAAACATTATACCCCTTCTCAGATATTTTGGACTTTGTTTTACTTCTTAAACAAATAATGAAAATAAACTTCACACTAATATTTTGCAGTCTTAAAGCTGTGCTTTTAAAACAAAAATTAGCTCTTTTTTGGCAAAATTCTCTTTTATTGCCAAAAACTGAAACACAATTTTCGCATATGCTATCTGTGTATATGCAGTTGAAGTCAGAATTATTAGCCCCTCTGTTTATTTAATTTTATATTTTTCTGTTTAGCAGAGTGAAGACTTTTTTCAACACATTTCTAAACATAATAGTTTCAATACCTCATTTCTAATAACTGATTATTTTATCTTTGCCATGATGACAGTAAATAATATTTTACTAGCTATTTTTCAAGACACTTCTATACAGTTTAAAGGGACATTTAAAGGCTTAACTAGGTTCGTTAGGTTAGATAGGAAGGACAGGGTAATTAGGCAAGTCATTGTATTACGATGGTTTGTTCTGTGGACTATCAAAAATATATATATATAGGTTAAAGGGGCTAATAATATTGACATTATAATGTTTTTTAAATATTAAAACACTGCTTTTATTCTAGCTGAAATAAAACAAATAAGACTTTCTCCAGAAGAAAAAATATTATCAGACATACTGTGAAAATGTCCTTGCTCTCTTAAACACTATTGGGAAATATTTAAAAAAAGAAAAAAAAAAATCAAAGGGGTTTAATAATTCTGATCTGAACTGTAACTTATGATAGTGGTCCAAAAACAAGCACACCCACATTTATATGTATTTATATAGAAAAACATTAAATACACATTTAAGTGAAGTTTATTTGTAAACTAATTTTGTGAGGATCACGTGCTGATGATTTCTTGCAGCTGGTCCTGTATTATTCAATTTATGATTCACCAATCAGACGATTCCTAAGCCACTATAAATACCCTAAGTTTTATACCACAGCCATCTTCGTTTTGAAGAATCCCCCTTTCCACCCCTACTCCTCCTCCTTTCCTAAATGGGTGGCACGGTGGCCCCAGCGGTTAGCACTGTTGCCTCACAGCAAGAACGTCAATGGTTCTAGTTTCTGTGTGGAGTTTACACATTCTCCCCGTGCTCACGTGGGTTTCCCCCAGGTCCCCCGGTTTCTTCCCACCGTCCAAAAACATGCAACTTAAGTTAATTGACAAATCCAAAGCAGCACCATAGACATGCTACTAGTAAGTACGTAGTTATGTCTTCATAGCAATTACGATCTTTTCATTATCTACTACCGCTAGGGAGTTCCCGAGATCTACATGAGCTCAAACTCTCCTCTCACCTTGCAAACAGATATATATATATTATAAAGATCCTATCAATAAAAGGTTACTCATTTGTATTCATTTGTATTGTACTCATTTTTTAGCACAGATATGTCTTGCAAAAAAGATTACACCATTTATGAACAGCTACAAACTTTTTGCCAGTGCCTCAGCAGTGTTTTTTCTCTTCCCCATATTGTTTTAATAGTTTTAGCGATGACTCATTCATACTGATGGCAGACCGGGAGATATTCTTACAAGAATGAGACAGACAATGATAAGAGTTTCCATCGAGGTGGGAGTGAGGGGGCAGAAAAACAACTGTGACTCATTTCCATGAATCCATCAGCAAACATAGTTACTTACTTGTGGGTTTAAACAGTCTTATTTGTTTCTATAAGCATTTCAAGGTTTTGTCTAATTTAGGCTTAACACATAGCACTAGCCTGAGCCATCTTTGGTTTCCTCTGGGGCCTTTTATGGTTCTGTGAGACAGATCTCATACAGTATATACTGATTCTACAATTACTGTTTCGTCATGTGTTTTGATGACTCAGTAGCGGGACCCTCTTCCTGAAAAGAAAGTGAGTGAGTAAACCATAGCACCACTCAGCACATCTCATCCGCTGCTTTCGAGGAACCCCTTATGAGTTTATCACGTCCCTTCACACTCAACATCCTGTATTCCTGCTGTTTAATGAATATCAAATCCACTGTATTTGTTTAATCAGAGCATCTACAGTGTGTGGATGTTTTTGCTTATTACCCAGGTAGCAAATAATTCTGGCCCAGATGTGGCATAAATCTGGCACAGGCATACATCATGTGGGCCAAACATGGTCCTGGTTTGGCAGAGGTGGCACTATCTTTAAGGTGGCCATAGCATGCCTAAAGCACAATGATTCATGGGTTTATCAATTTCATTGCAATCGTGACACACCAACATATCTGGCCCAGTTCAGGCCCAGTTATGGGTTATTAACTCGGATAAGTCTTTGCCTGGAAATGGTCCATGTTTGGCCCTTGTCTGGAAGAGAGACTTGGTCCAATCATGTATCATAATTCACTGTGGCATGTGGGCCAAGCAAAAGCTGATTATGTGGACAGTAACAGCCATGTATGTGATGAGATTTGCAGTGATAAGCAATTTGTCTGTTTGCATCAGACGAAACATGACCAAAATTCAAATACAACCATTAAGAAGCACAGAATAGTGCACTTACTGCACTCCGACAAAATGGTAAGGTTTACAATCTAATTAATATATATTAAACCTCTTTAACCTTATTAAATGTACATGCTGAATCACTGTATGTTGGCTTGCACTGAGTTACAGTTCTAAAGTTCAATTTCAAATGGTTTTATTTTCAAGATCTGAGGTATCCACTATCTGCTGCTGCTTTCAGTAGAATGGCAATAAATGTCATGTGAAATGTCCTTCAAACTCATGTTATTAGCATTTAACACTGAATAAAGCACATGAGGTGTACCTGAGGTGATCGTTGTCTGTTTATCCTGTTTTTCAGCTACAAGATTTAGAAGCAGTTTTTAAAATATAAATTTAGGTGTTGGTAAGTACAAAAACTTGTGCCGTTGATTTTATTAAGAACACAGCCTAAATCACCCTTAAATCAGTCCTTAGATTCAATCAGGCTCGCTCCTGTTGATGTCGCCAATCTGGCAACCTGCGCTGGTGAGTGTTTTGACCCAGGAGTGCGATATATAGTTTTACCACTGGGTATCAAATTTACATAGTGCACATTTAAATACAAAATATTTTACAGAATGTAGTTTATAAATGTCAGAATAGTTCCAGCGGTTTTACTGATAACACTAGACTACATACAGTATATAATGTGTTTTATTTTATAAGTTTTGTAAAGTCATGCTTTCCGTAAATTTTGATCTAACCACTCTCTGCCAGTTGTATTACTACCTAAATTTTTCATAGTCTCATTTTTTTATTTTTTTATTTTGTATTTTATTTTTATATTTATTTTATTTTATTTATATATTTTTTGCTAAATTGTGTTAAAACATTTAGTGTAGTTCATCTTTTCCTCAACATAATTAATAACCAAGAATGTGGGTATATGTGTACGCTTGTGCATTAAGCTGATTACACTGCTTGTGTTTGGCTGAGCTCAGATAAGATTAGCTGCATGACACATTTGATATAGTCCTACGCCCTAATAATGCTGCATATAGACAAATCGGGGGAAATAAAAATAAATTCTGGTTCCTATCCGTCCTGAGTGGGCGTTCCACTTTTTTTTCTTTTTTTTTTCCATATTATCGTGTCTGTTCCCTTTGAATCGGAAAGGGCCAATCACGCTCGTATTAGCCACCAATAGGTCCACGATGCTAATTTTACAGCCCACTCTTGTGGAGATCAGCCATTTTCCACCTCCGCAGAACAAGGGAAATGAGGCAGAAGCATTTCCGCTGCTCTCGCTTCTTTCTCAGAGGGGAATCTCGGCCGTTCATCAGCTCCTTTTCACATCACATTGCATTCGTTTTCTTGAGATCTCTTTCCTAACCTCTTTCAGCCTGAGAAAGAAAATGAAATTGAAAAACATGCTAATCGTGTCTCTCATTCTGAACAGTGAAAAATAAAACTCTCAGTTTCCATTTCACATGTTTCGTCTGACATTATCTGAACTGTTGCTATTTTCTCAAATACATCAGTGAATAAATGTCTTTTACTGTAGATCTGAAGAGGCCCTGAGCTCTTATATTTCAGCAGCAGGTGGCGCTGTTTTACTTACTGATTGACACTATGAGCAAAGGTACTGTACTTCTGTCCGAGTGATGGGCTGTGCATTTTAAAGTCTTTCATGAAATGGTAAGTTCTTTGTGTTAAAGTTCTCACAAAAATGAAAATGTACTCACTTTTAACTTGCCCTAAAGTGGTTCAAAACCTTTATGAGTGTCATTCTTTGATCTGCCGAACATAATATTAGCTATTTTGAAGAATTTTACAAAGTGAGAACCATTGACTGTCATAGTAGGAAATGGATGTTACAGCTTAGCATTATTCAAAATATATTCTTTTTTTGTTCAACAGAAACTCAAACAGGTTTGGAACAAGTTGAATGTGAGTAAGTGATGGCGGAATTTTCATTTTCATTCTATCCCATTAAGTCATTGGGCTTGTTTCAGTTTGTAAATGATCATTTTGCGTGACCAGTAGACTGATACTTAGACAATGAATCAGATTGTTCCACCCTCTAAAATTAAAACTGGCTGATTGTATTGTTCACAAACCTTGCATATCATCTTTAAAGAGCATGTTTTTTGGCATGCAGCGAATAATCGGTGAACAATAACTATCTGGTTAACCGACTGCTTCTGACCTGAATTATGTTCCAAGATTCAGAAAAATGTAGAAGTATGTTTTCACAGTTCTTGAGGCTCCATAAATGAGACCAAATTGTAATAATATATATATATATATATATATATATATCTATATATT
>CAIGQQ010028272.1:41045-53768 GCA_903798035.1 Danio albolineatus
TATATATATATATATATATATATATATATATATGTATGTATTTATGGGGTAATCAATGCCTTGTTGTGCATAAAAAGGATTTTAATGCACAATGTGGAGGCCAAGAACCGCCAGACGCAAACAGGGGGCAGAAAACATGGCTGATTTTTAATGTACATTTGAATTTATTTATTAAATGGGATAGCCCCTTGAGATGAATCATCTCATTTTCGAGGGGGTCCCTAAAAAGTTCATAAATCAAACAGAGTACAACACATCATAACAAACATACAACTAACAAAACAAACAAACAAACAAGCAGCACACTTCACCTGACACACTTCCCACAGTCTAAAGCCAAAATAAACAAAAACATATAATCAAAAGTACAAACAATTTCATATACAAATAAATAATAAACATTTAAATAATTAAATTTGAATTGGAGCCAATATTAATAACATTCACAAGTAGTTTCCAAAAAAAGAAAATAAATTAGCCCTGAAAAGACTAATTGATCTGAAAAAGGAAGGGAGGTTGTTCCAATCGGAAGGCGTTTTCTATCGAAAGGACCTACGGCCGCTTTCTTTTGCAATTCTAGAACAAAAAAATAATTCTGTTGCATATGACGAAGCAAATATGATGAGGTAAATGGAACAAAAAACTGCTTTAAGTAAGAGGGGAAACTAAAATAAACACATTTAAAAAGTAACTAATACCAACGATACTGACCGCGAAACTAAGGTTGAAGCAAACCAAGAGTAATATGCAATGATGGGTTCTATAGGGACATCTAAAAACAAATATACACAGAATTGAAGACAGTATTTAAAGGTTTTTAATTATTATCAGCGTATTGTGATAAAATCAGCGCAATTATGATTGAGAGATACATTTTTTTCGTACTTTAAATGAAAAACAATTAATAGAACGATAAAGAGAACCTATCATGACAATACATGACACTTGATTTTTAGGTTCCCTACTTTTTTTCCTTTTCAATAATCCGCTATATTCAGACACTAACCAGAACACAGCAGAAAAGACGTGTGGTTTCTTCTGTTTAAAATTACTGGAACACATTTTACACATTACATACTGCTTAAAATCTATTTATTTATTAACTTAGTTTATACAACTTCACTTATTTAATTGAAATGATATGAAGAGCATTACTGTTCTTCAAAAGAGTAGCATGCAGATACTCAAAAGCGAACTAGCCTTACCTACAGTACCACAACACTTCTATCCAACCACACAGTCCTTCTAATGTGATGAACTGATACTTAATAAACACAAGCATAAGCCTTCAAAACAATTTTGCTTCCGGTTTTGATAAATAATTGTAAACTGAAAAATATGAAATGACAAAAAGCCAGAATTTTATGTTGCTTTAACTTGTGAATGTGTTTTTTTTTTTGTTTTGTTTTTTTTTTGCAGCTATACCAAGTTCAACTATTTTTTTTCAGTCAGTTTGACGGCTTAAAGTTGAGATGACTAGAAAAATGTATTTGATTTAACGTAAAAATTTGAAGCAGGATGAAGTGTTTTTTTTTTTTTTTTTTACAGCGTGGACGCTTGGGTCTAAAGCTGTGTGCATGTAATAGTTCATAGCATGCAAGTGATGTTTGTTGTGTGGCTACTTGGTTATCATTCAAATCAAAAAGATATGCTGCTTCAAGTTATCTTAATTTGCAAGAACAGGTTGGTTGAGACCTATATTATTCTCATAGTTGTGTTTGCTGGGCAGGGGTCAGGTAGCCACAGCACGACATGTGGTTTGAGCTCAAGTGAGTCCGTTCGATTGGATTTCTGCAAACTTCATGTAAAGAGGGGTCTGACTGAAACTAAAACTGAACTTCTGTCTACAGAGTGAAAACTAAATGCAAATTGATTTAAATGCCTCCATTTGCACTGACAATTTTATTGACACTTTTAATGGTTGGAAAGGCTATATATTGTATGTTTTTGTTGTTGGATATAAACCTGGTAATAAACTGCCAGTACATTTTCTGTCATTTTACAGAATTATTTGTCTATGTATTATTTCTTATACAGTATAATGTTTAAAACTTTACCAAAGAGCAGAGATAAACATCCCATGATACAATTAAATAAATAATATAATTCATAATTAGACAAAAACAGTGACTTGCAAATTTATCAGCAATAAATATAGAAAATAAGTATTTGTTTCTAGATTTCATAAGTGCTTTTAGTATTTTTTAACTATTTTTAGTTTGCATTTAAGAAAAATGCTAAAATAGTAAATAAGTTAAACTACAGTACAAAAACACAATATTTTTGTTGTTGTTTTGTTTTAGAATATAAATATAAAGCATATAATGTTAAATAGTCACACTTTTAGTTAACAATATTAACAAACCACAATTAACAAAGTATTAACTAAGACTTTTATCTCAACACACTTCTAATTTGCTGCTTATTAATAATTATTAAGCTGATAGATGGATTTACTGTAGGTGTGAAGTATTAGGAATATAGAATAAGATCATGCAGAATATGTTCTTAATAAGCCCACCGGCAACTTTGAAGTTCACAGTAGTAATTTTCCTTTAAAAGCAATTTAATTTTATTTATTTATTTATTTATTTTTTTACATGTAATCGTGTTTATGATTGTTTGTTTGCTTGAATGTTACTCAGTAGCATTCAAGCAGACAAAAAAAATAACAATTCAGGAAATAAAAATTTGTTTGATTACCTATCTTTCACATGACAAAACCACTTCCTACCACTATTTCCATGATGCAAACTGGAGATAAACCCTCCCAAATAAAGATTATTTTCATGTTACAATATATATATATATATATATATATATATATATAAATGCCTCTATTTGTACTGACATTTTTATTGATACTCTCAATGGTTGGAAATTATATATATTATCTGTTTTTTTTGTTGTAAATGTTGGTATATAATCATGAAAGTTTCTAGAATCATCCAAACAAAACAAATCTTACACAAGATCGATAGTTTTTTGTATACTTTGTCAACTAGAATTGCCGGTGTGCAAATACTATACCTTGTAAGTATGAATCATGAGAAATTGGGGTATACTATGTTAATAAGTTATTAAATCAAGGTTATTGGTCTTGTTTAATGTTTATTTTCTTTCATAATATTCCACCTAAAATTAACTTAACCCATTAACAGATATCTTTACCGCAAAGTAGACTTTTTTTGAAACACAATTTGATAGAGAGCAAAATCCTCACAGTAACACTGAAGAAGAGTTAAAATCTTGAATGAACATTAATGATGAACTCCTGCTTATAACAAGCAGAATCACTGAAGAAAAACACAACTGACTTCAGTCACAGCTTTAGGCAGTGATGTCCAAACAGACAGGGGATTTTTCAGATCTGCAGCTTTTTATATGTGGTTTGGCTGTCAGTTCACACTAAAGCGCACAGGTCACTGAAACCAAACCTTTTAAAACTCCTGTCAGTGTGAAGGTTTTAAAAAGTGCCAAGATCTGTGTTTTTTTTTAAAAATGGAGGGAAATTTCATTTCGTTTACAAAAATACCAGTGTAGGTGTTAACATGTCCTTAGATTATAACCGAAATAAAACTGATTGAATCTCTCAAAATCTCAGCTCATCAGGATCATTAAACAACTCCACAAACAACATCAGCAGCTTCACTTATTACTAATCTGTTTCTGTCAAATGTCTACAAAGTTTCTCAGTGAGATTTACTGAAAATACACATTTTTTAGAAATCATTATGGAAAGCAGTATGTGCTTTACTTGATCTTTTTTTATGTTAATTGTTTCTTCATCTGCTGTAAGTCTAGTGTGGGACCAAATACTCTCTACTTTGAACCTTGACATATAAACTTTTATTTTTTTTTTACCTTTTTAATACACAGTAGCCTGTTGGGGCAATTAATGTGAGGCAGTTGTTTTGAGTTTGAATGGTAAAGGTTCTCTTTCTATTCAAGTTTTACATGTAAGTTATTTGCCCACTGCCAACTATAGTTGCTGCATATTAAAATACAATTTTGCAGGAAAAAAAAACAAACAAAACAACTAAAACAAGTAAAAAATAAATGTTCCTACAGGACACTATTAACTAAACTACATGCACGAAACCATTTAGATAATTTAGGCACAAATGGGTTGCTAAGACACTACTAGTTAAATGTGATACTTAAGCTAAAGTGTTGAATGCAGCCCTCACAAATCTCTCTTTTAAATATTGTATATAGAGAAATTTTATATCATTTCTCTACAGATGCTTGACAATATCACAGTATTATATTTGTGCATGCATTAGATTAAACAGTACTGAACCCAAATCCGAAACTTAACCCTAACCTAATAAAATAACAAAGTAAACACAATAAAAAGTAGCCCACACAATATTAAACAAAAATGTTAAAAGATACAAAAAAATCAAGAGAAACACAAATATACAAAATACAGTTGAAATTTTGTAATTTGTCATTTTTGTTTGCAATATTTCACATGAGTTCAAATGTATTATCTTTCTATTTCCAAAGATGTTCAGTAACTAAATATTCGGCGATAACAAATGAAGAGTTCAGACACAAAAACCTCTAAATGCCGTCTGACATTTTCTTCTAAAATGAGCATTTTTATCAGGCTCCTGTGTGTAGGTTTAGCAATTTCCCATTATGGCAAAGAATACATTCTTTTCATGGTCTTCGAAGTGAAACAACTGAACAAAAACAAAGGAGGCAGAGAATAATGCTCCTTTTCTATGGAAATTTCAGATGGCACTTAGAGGTTTTTGCATCTGAACTCTTCAAATATATCCACGGTTTTGTTCAAATTTATTCAGTACAATAGTTTAGTTTCATAAGTTGACGTATTAGTAATCATGCTTTATTAAGTAAAAAAAACACAGTAAAATATCGCAATTCTCTGGAATGTAATTTCAATTTAAAATAACAAATTAGTTTTATTTATTGTTTATTTATTTATTGTTAATACATTGTAAAATGAGATTTCTTCCTGCGATGACAAAAGCATCATTACCCCAATCTTTACTATCACATGGTCCTTTAAAATAGCATACTAATCTAACACTGCATCCTGATTTGTTATCAAGAAAGAATGTCTTACTTTTATCAACATTTTTGTCAAAACTGATCATTTGTTTTTCAGAAGATTCAAAAGAAATCTTTAATTTGAAATAAAAAAATATATATATATATTGCTAAATTTTTAGTTTTAGTTCATTTCAGTCATCTGAATCTCCTTGTTTTAGATAACTGAAACTGTTAGACTGCACTTGATTAAGCCAACCTCCAATTACTATCATCCGCGTTCATTGTGTAAAGAGTCAGAAAGCTTTGAGATGAACTGATAGTGTTGATGCTAAAAGAAAGTAAAAGTTGCACCGAATGGTACTTACAATGGTTTCTTTGACTGAGTACAGACGGTAGATGAAGCAGGCTTCCACGGCCATGCCGAACAGAGCCAGAGTCACCAGGATGAACAGCAGAGTCTGGATGGCCTCCTGCCGATGTCTGCTGGACGGCTTGGGGGGCAGTGGCGGAGGGGGCCTCATGTGTCCGTCGACCACGAAAACTGAAGGATACGACACTCTACCTGAAGCCATATGTGTAGCGTCTTTGACCAAGACAGAGATGACAACTGCACATCCAAAGTAGTGTGAAAAGACCCACTGCAACTCAATGAGACCGAGAGATAACCATCACTCATAAAGCCCTCGGGTGGGCGGACGGTGCAAGTGAGGAAAGAAAAAAAAAGTCAGACCACTTTCAGTATCTGGAAACAAAACCGTACCTCTAAGTGCTGTCTCACAAGTGATGGTTAAAGCCAAAACTGCACGCTCAAGACGTTAGGTGGGTGAAGAAAAACGTGCAGTCAAATATGAGAAGAAAAAAATGTGGAATGAAAAAAGCTGACAGGGATATTTTATGTTGTGTTTAGGTGGATTGTAGGTGGAATCTACACAAGACTTGTTCTTATGGCCATGCAACTGGCCCATCAGTTCACACTCTTGTCTATTCTGTGCAGTTGCTCTCAGCCACAGCTTCCTATTCACGTCTCGCAGACTTTTTGTTATTTTAAATGACTCAGAGGTAGAACAATGACATTTGAAGCACGGATGTTAATTTGGTTGAGTATGTTTAGCTCAGGGCGGTTTCCCCCACGAGTCCAAAGATATGTGGTATAGGTGAATTGGGTGAGCTAAATTGTCCGTAGTGTATGAGTGTGAATGAGTGTGTATAGATGTTTCCCAGAGATGGGTTGCAGCTGGAAGGGCATCCGCTGCGTAAAACAATATGCTGGTGGTTCATTCCACTGTGGCGACCCCAGATTAATAAAGGGACTTAGCCGAAATGAAAATAAATGAATGAATGAATGTTTGGCTCATCTGGGAAAGCATTGGTCACATGTTTCAATTGGTTGTATTTCAAAACTGGTAACACTTTATATTGATGGTCCATGAGTATTATTAGACTGTCTGCTTAATATCTTTTGATACTGACATTTAACAATCCTTCAACAGACATTTAACTGACTATAAGAAACTTTGCAAATGCATGTCAACTTACACTAACCCTAACCCCAACCACAACCTAACAGTCTACTTATAATCTAATGAGAATTAGTTGGCATGTAGATGCAATGTAACTTCAATTTAACAAATGGACCGTCACAATAAAGTGTGACCCAAATAACTTAGAGACTGAACAGCTACTAACTTTCCTGTTACTTTAAGACGGCACACAAGAAATGGGCCAGGAGTAAAATGTAGTATTTGGCCCGAATGTTAAAAAGTTATATGTGGGCCACTTAAGTTTGGTCCACATTTAAAATACGTTTTAATTATTTTTGAGTAAAGGAAAAATTATTCTGCCGATCAGGTCGCTACGAGAATTAACTTGGTTGTGTCTTGGCCCAGATATGGTCTATGTTTCACCCTTTTCTCGAAGCCATACTTGGTCCAGTCATTTACTGTATTTCACAGCATGAGGGAAAGCAAAAGCTGATTGTGAGCCAGAACAATTTAGCTATGTGGGATCCCTTGGACCATATCTGGACTATCTGGGTCAAATCTCAGCCAAGTTAATTACCCATAACTAGGCCTGAAATGGGCCAGATATGTTGGTGTGTGGGGCGACACAGTGGCGCAGTGGTTAACACTGTTGCTAACTAAAAATCGCTGGTTCAAGGCTCAGCTGGGCCAGTTGGCATTTGAAGTTTGCATGTTCCCCCCGTGTTGCTGTGAGTTTCCTCCGGGTGCTCCGGTTTCCCCCACAGTCCAAAAACATGAGGTACAGGTGAATTTAATAAACTAAACTGGCTGTAGTGTATGTCTGTGAATGATTGTGTATGGATGTTTCCCAGTACTGGGTTGCAGCCAAAAGGGCATTCGCTGTGTAAAACATATGCTGGATAAAACACAGGCTCATTGTGACAATGTAGTCCCATGAAGGTTTCTGGAGACTGCACATTACGTGGTCAGAGGTACGTATGGCTGTGTTTCATTTTATAAACGAATGCTACGGGGCGGTATGACGCTGTTCCTTTTTGCGCTTACCCATCGACCGTTTGTCTCCGTGTGGACGACTTTCCCCCTGCAACCAGTTTGTCCCATTAGCTCGCCGTGTTCGTCAGCGGACTTAAGACGCAGAGAGGAGTTGACCACGATGACGGGGTTTGAGTCTGGTGAGGAGCGGTTCCAGAAACCAGGTGAGACTACGTACTTAGGTACTTAGGACTACGTTTTCAGAATGAGCCTGCGTTGGCTGAATAAGTTGGCGGTTCATTCCGCTGTGGCAGGCATTCCCCTGATGAATAAAGGAACTAAGCTAAAGGAAAATAAATGGGAGCACTTTATTTCGATGGTTCATTTGAGTATTAGTAGTCTGTCTACTTAATATCTGTTGATACTGACATTCAACAGACATTTAACTGATTATAAAAACTTTGCAAGTACATGTCAACTTACACTAACCCTATCACTGACCCCAACCCTAGCCCCAACCTTACAGTCTACTTATAATCTAGTGAGAATCAGTTGCAATGTAACTTAAAATCAACAAACGGACCATCAAAATAAAGTGTAACCAAATAAATTAACGATTGTTGGTGTGTCACGATTGCAATGAAGCATTGCATTTTAGCTGTGCTATGGGCATACTTTTTCTCGAAGTGACCTGATTGGTATAATTTTTTTTCTTCATGTAAATATAATTAAACTTAAAGTATTTAAAATAAGCATTTAAAGTATTTTAAATATGGGTCAAGATAGGCCAAACTTAAGTGGCCCACATATCAATTTTTAACATCTGGGCCAAAAACTACATTTTACAAAACATCTGACCCAATTCTTGTGTTCCGCCTTAAAGACAGTGCCACCTCTGCCCAACCTTGGCCATGTATGGCCCACATGCTGTATGCCAGTGCTGGATGAATGCCTGCTGTGCCATTTTTATGCTGAATCTGGGCCAGAATTCTTTGCTACCTGGGTTGTGATGCTGGACCACAAAACCAGTCATATGGGCCAATTTTCCTTTTATACATCATCTGAAAGATGAATAATTAAAGCGTTTGATTTCTTAGCATTGGATGATATTTGTCTGACCTGCAACTATTTTTAAATCTGGAAAGATCTAAATATCGATGGAATCACCTTTAAATTTGTTCAAATGAAGTACTTAGCAAGACATATTGATGATCAAAAAAGAATTCTGGATATGTTTACTGTCACGGTTTGCGGTAGGGAAAAGGAAGCGAGGACTCAAGTGCAGAAAAACAAGAATTTATTTATAACAAAAAAATAAAAGTAAAAATGCAAAACAAACAACCACGAGGAGGAAAACATTAACGAAACAAATAAACAAACAAACTTGACTTAAGCTAGAGTGCACGCGGTCCAAGCGCAACCAGAACAGCGCTTATACAATGACAAGGACAGACAATGATGAGAAAGAGGTACTCAACCCGAGAAAACTTGAGCCGAGCACAACATATAAACACATGACATGACTAGTGTCTGGACTCTGCCACCAAAACAATAATAAACAGGACTGCCGTGGCAGAATCCTGACATTTATATTAGGAAACTTCAGAAAACTTCAGAAAACTTCAGATCCTAATGATTTTGGCAGTAAAAGAAAAATCTTTTTCAATCAAATTTAGACCCATATGCATCTCTAGCTAATGCCAAAAATATGCTCATGTAACATTTTGTGGTCCATGGTCTCATTTTAGATTCTGTTGCTACTTTTCAGAGAAAGTAAAAGCAAAACCACAACTAAATAAATAAGGTTACAGAGGCACTGAGATGAGAGCATTTAGAATGGAAATAGAAAAAATAAATTGCATATGTTGTAAGACATCATAATTATTATGTAGTTTAAAAACAAACCATCAAAAGTGCTATTAGCTGTCAAATTTTGACGTTTAATTTCATTGACATAGACATACTTTCAATTTAATAATTAAACTTTTATGAAAGAAACTTTTCTTATATACTTTGTCATTTTTACTAACAAAATACTTGAAGACATTAATGGCCCGTTTCCACTGAGTGGTATGGTACGGTATGGTTCAGTACGCTTTTATGGTCGTTTTCACTGTCTAAAAGCATACCGAACCAAACCATACCGTACCACTTTTGGCCCGTTTCCACTGAGTAACAGAGCAACAGAAACTAAAATAAGACCATGCTCCACAAAATGTTTTAATGAGCATATTTTTGGCACTAGCTAGAGATGCATACAGGTCTAAATTTGAGCTTAAAAGGTTGTTTTCTGCCAAAATCATTCGAATATGAAGTAAAGATCATGTTTTCTCACTTGCGCTCGCGTCTATATCTGAAATAACAAACTTCTTGAGCTGATGATAATACCTTGCGCTTGATTATTGAGGTGCTTTTGAAGCCCAATACTTTCAGAAACGCGAGACTGAGCCATGCAAAAACAAAGAAGAAGCTGGAAAAAACAATGGAGCAAATTATTTTTCAGCAAACATGAAGAAACTCGGAATGACGAAATCACATTCTAACAGAGGTCACATGTGCTGGTGAAGATTACAGACACAGATGAGAGGTTTGCACTGACTGTGGGCTATATTTTGTGTTGTTTTTGAACCTAAACAAAGCCTAAATGCATGCTGTGTGTGTAGTGCTTCTGTAATTGGTAACATTTCGGAGACTGTAAGGGGCTGTATGTGTTCAAATATGCTGAATTTATTTATTTATTTTATATAATCGCAGACAGTAGGCTATTTCGCATCACTGATCTGCAGTTATAATCAGATAATGTACATAGAAAGGTTAGAAATGAACATTTATACACCAGTATTTATGTGTATAATAAAGCCTCTGCTTTGTGAAAGGTGCTTCTCATGATATGTGAATGACCTGTACAACTTTACTGTAGACATTTACTCGAGTGAGAATGACGTCGACTGAAACTTTGTTGTACACCACACGCACCAAAGGAGTACCCTTTAGCAGTGGAAACGCAAGCCCGATAAAGGTGACCCGTACTGACCCGTACCGTACTGTAACACTCAGTGGAAACAGGCCATAAGACAATTATAGTAATATATATAGTAGTCAAAATATGTTTGCTTGTTTTTTTTGTTAGTTTTTTTTTACAGAAAACTACTGGCAAATGTTACTAAGCCACGTTTGCAAAGCAACAGAACAGTTCTTACATACTTCTACATCCTAAAAAGTATGTACTTTTCTTCACAAAGAGGACATTCTTTTAGAGTGCTGTGTAAGTAGGTGAAAGAACGCAGCAAGTATTCTGTCTGAAGGTAGTCTGAAGAACTATTTTTGTTGTTGTAGCAGTGCACACACAACAGCAAGAGCAACATCCTTTTTATATGTTGGCTTCTAAAAATAAATGAGACGATCTAAAGATAAATCCAAGCAGATTAAGCATGCATTACTCAAAAAAAAAAAGAATACTCATTCGGTCCTTATTTAATGTTCTGGCCTATGAATGGCATCAAAGATGACTTCAAAGCTAGTACTGACATAAGCTGGCAGCGTTGTGGCATGCATCTTGGTCACCAGGTTGAGCTTTGAACTCGTGATGGCTGTTTTCCAACCACTGCTTTAAGAAGTTTTGAAAACTTTACAAACAGTTCAGAGTGCATATCAAATTGGCAGTTACAGTTGTTACATCATTACTGTTTTAAAACAACTTAAAAAAAAATATATGGTTACCCTTCATTAAGGTGCACTCTGCATTGGAGCGGCAATGCTATAGGAAAACCTTCTTTGAGTTGCATCATGGCCACGTGTGAAATTAGTGCAAGGAAATTAGTGTGACGTGGCATAGCGTGACAAATGCTGTGAACTCCACCATCTCACCTCACATCAGTTCTTGGTGAGAATATTTTGCAGTCTTCACCATACCTGCCAACTTGTGTCTCTGAAAATCCAGAAGACCTGGGGGGTCTGAGTAACACAGCCGAGAACCGGGAGTTTTCTGGGAGAAATAACAAAACGGGAGGGTGGCGGTAGATGGGTCTAGAGTACGGGAGACTCCTGGGAAAAACGGGAGTGTTGGCAGGTATAGTCTTCACCCACTATACTGTGTAGGGTCCAAGAGCAGTTATTTAAGTAGGCCTCCAAATTATTAAAACTTGAGCAGGCTTTGGTAATGGAACAAAAATTAAAAACTCTCTTGAGCAAGGGGGCACCAGAATGTGATCCTCCCCTTGAGAGGGAGTCAGAGCTTCATCTTTCTAATGAAGAATAGGAGTTGTGTCCAATTTTCCATTTACGGCAACTCACACTAGGGTACTCAAACCATGTCCTAACATACTGGACCCCAAATCTTAATTGATTTGATTAGTACGAGTGCTTCATACCCCACCCTGGTGCAGTTTGGTTGGCCGACCCTATGGACTATATGGAGTCTACTTTTGAATGAAATGGAACTGTCATATTTTAATAAAGATGCAAACACCTCACTGCACTTAAGCTTCTATCTTCAGAAAACCTCCTGAAGCATGCAGCACAATGACTTTTATGAAAATTTATGATCATCAGACGCAGTGGATCTTTTTAGCAACAGATTTGTCCATGTGTTCAAAACAACTCAAAATAAGTCTAACAATATAACTAAAGTCACATTGATGACACAAGCATGCTTGGGGTCAGAATATAAAATTGCAGTGTGAGTGTTAGTGATTAGGGTAGAGGAGAGACAATCGTGCCTGGGCTAAATAATTTATTCAGAACATACAAGTTCAGGATGTTGACTACCAATTTAATTGTGTCACAAATTTAGTTGTCTGTTTCATGATGAAAGAAAGGTGGTGATATAAACACATATAAATAATTATTTCCAAATACATCTATTTAAATTAGATATAAAATAAAAGTCAGCCAGTAAAAAAGCCTAATACCTGGTAAATTCTTTTTTGGGTCTGGAACATAATTTCCTAAAATTAATCTAATTAAATCTTATCATCTAAAGTGATTGTATCACCTCAGAAGATTTAGATTAAACCCCTTTATTATACTGATTGCATCTAATATGTCGTAAGATAGATGTGCTGGTATTCATTTTCCTTCAGCTTAGTCCCTGAATGAATCACCAACGACTCTGGCATATGTTTCACACAGCAAATTCCCTTCCAGCCACAACCCTGAACCATGCTGGGAAACACCCATATTCAGACACACTCCTTTACAGCCAATTTAGTTAATCCAAACAATATATATTTATATATATATATAT
>CAIGQQ010028272.1:54168-79849 GCA_903798035.1 Danio albolineatus
TTAAAAAAAAAAAAAAAAAAAAAAAAAAAAAAGATTAATAGTGTAATTTAAGCAATTAATTTAATCAACTTTAAATTTTCAGATATGTAGATATTCAGATTTTCTCAACCCACTAATTACAGATTTTCCACATACAGCAGTTGTTAATGTTTACCTATACAAACAAAGTATACATTAATTGAAAGCTTCTTTACAACTTTCAGGTGATCTATATGAAACTCAATTTGGAAAATAACTGACACTCCATCACTTTACTGGTTTTGTGGTGGGTCACATTTAAATTTTAGTGGCCTTAGCTTATTACGATGACAAAGGTTTCAGAGTGCGCTACAAACAGCTAAATCAACATTACAACATGATGAGTTGAAAAGCTTCCTGTAGCTTTGGAACGCTTCTTGACGCAACAAACGCTTACAACACTTTGACGTCGGAACACAGCAAATCAATGACAGCGTTTACGCGTTTTACGCGACGCAAGAAAACTGCAACGCGTCGGTTATTAACGAAGCTATCAAACTTCACACGCGGCTGTTTGTCATGTAGGTTCACTGAAGTCCAGACAATGCGCTCGCGGTGAGCATTGGCAATGATAGAGTCCTGGTGAGGTCGCGTCGCTCTTAGTGCACACTGGCTGTTTGAAACAGCTGCTTCAGTGTGTTAGGAAGAGCAAAAGTCATGGACGAGACGCGTCTCGCGGTGTGTTTTCTATGCTTCCTGACGCTCTGTCTGGATTTGGGATTTACTTTTGGACAGAATAAAGACACCGAGTTCACTTTTCTTCTGCCTGCTGGAGCAACCGAGTGCTTCTTCCAAACGGCCACCAAGAACAGCAGCATGGAAGTGGAGTACCAGGTCAATACAAACTTTAAATATTTCATGGGACTTAATGTTAAAATGAAAATCTGATTAAAATGGTTTGTAAAACATAAGCAAAACTGAGAAGTAGCTGTTGTCAAGGTTTGTTTTGTTGTGTCATGTTTATCATGTTGCATATCTGCTATTTTAATAACACTATATTTTCTTTAAGTATTTAAAAGAAGACACTCTTGTTTTGGTTGTTTTGGCACACATTTTCTTGTTTAATTTGTATGCATTGCATTGCAGTTTTGCTTGACAGTAATGACCAGGAAGAAGCAAGACTTTCCTTTCGTATTCACTTGGCACATGTTTAGGTCAAAGTGCATTTGTATGAAGCTCATGTCAGCATGACTCCAGTAAAGATTGCTGACTCTCTCGTCTGTTCACATTCAAATCATGAATGGCTTGTGGTTGGATTTGGTTTCATGATTGTGTTTCTTTTCTACAGTTCTGGTGGGATGGTTAATACTATTGACAGATCAGTGGCTGGACTTGAGCAATCCTCAATCAATCATAGAAAACACACAGAAGTCAGTAACTCCAGTAATCCTCCAGCTTCACCAGCTGTGCCACGTGTCTGGGGTGTGTTTGTGGAGCCGTCCTGCTTTACGCTAAAAACAGGCACAGCTGCGGGACAGTTGACCCCAGTCAAAGCTCAGTCCATCTGCCGGCAGGATCACAGTGTCTCTAGTGCTGCATAGTTGCTGCTTGCCACATTTTATCTCCAGTAACGACACACATTTTATCTCCAGTAACGACACACAGGCTTCTCCATTGAGCAGCTTTATCAGCTGGTGGAAGATAGGAGGCCTGTCATTTAAATTTGAGAAAAAGGGGGCACATCATGACACTCAGTCAGCCATATTGAAGAGCAGAATGTAAACAATGACACTGAATGCAACAAAACTCACATTTTGCTCATGATCACTGCTGAAATGATCAATTATCATCCCGTTTTTGGGTTGTACTAACTGGTCACACTGGGAAAATTTCTTTTTGACCTTATTATTATAGTAATATTATTAAAGTATTATAGTACTATTGACCTTTATTATTCACAAACGAGTAGGCACAGCCATTGAAAACTTCTAGTCTTATTCACTTCCATTGTTAAAAACAAGGTCCTTGATGTTTCAAACCGATATTTTCTTAAAATATTATTATACTTTGTATGCATGGTGAACACTTGTTTGTAGAGCAAGCAGTTTGACAGTTTTCTGTCGTGTATTATTCCTAGTCATTTCTCCATAGGCAACTGAGTTGGAAGTTCTAAAACAATTGCAAAAAAGAGCACATTTCAGAATAAGGTCAATAAACTGCCAAAAGTCATAACAAATGAGGTAGGAGAGGGAGAACTCGATATGGTGTTTGTGATTGGTGCCCAAACTGAAGCAGGATTTCCAATATTCAGTTCAATTCATCTTCATTTCTATGACGCTTTTACAATGTAGAATTGTCAAAGCAGCTTCACATAGAATTTTTAGTAAACTGAAACGGTGTCAGTCAAGATTTCAGAGTTTAAGTTCAGTTTAGTTCAATTCAGTGTGATTTAATTTTGATTACTGAAAGTCCAAACACTGAAGAGTAAATCCATCAATATGCAGCTACACAAGTCCCAAACCAAGCAAGCCAGTCATGACAGTGGCGTGGAACAAACTTTAACAGTTGACGAAAGTCAATTATTCCCGTTTGTTAACATTTCTAGTCAAGTTATGTCACTCACCCACATGTCCAATGTCTTGAGAGCTTCATTCATCTTCAAAATACAAATAAAGATATTTTAGTTTTCAGCGTCCTTCTTGCTGTGAAATGAGTGCTAACCACTGAGCCATCATGCCGCCCACACTTGATTATATTTATGAAAAAATTTATATATATGTATATAGAAAATTACTGTAAACTATGGAAGGTTAGGAAATAATCTCACTTTATTTCAAAATCATTTCAAACCACAAGAGAAATTTCTTGTGACATATTTTGTGTTGTTGTTGTTGTTGTTGTTGTTGTTTTTAATGCGTTTATGTGTCTATTTTTAATTATCATTGTCCCAATAATTTCAATGAAAAACCTGAAATAACCCACATGGAAAGAACCAATATGATGATATATGCACATAAAAAACTATATCCACATACATGAAAATATATATGCTGCATTTATATGCCACAAATAGGCAAAATTGAAGCGCATATATGTGCATATACAGGCCATATAGATCTCCTGTATTGCTTCTTTATATCCACATATAAGCCCTATACTGTATTTATATACAAGATATGTCTCTTTTATAGCTCATATAGCAACTGTCATACATGATGCCTAACTCATATTTTCTATTATCAATAACTAAGAACTAAAAAAAATATATATATATATATATATATATATATATATATAGTGTGTGTGTGTGTGTGTGTGTATTTGCAAACACTTGAAATTGGTATCACATGTAATTGGAATTTAACTATGGCAAATAAGTGAGAGCTGTTTTCCTATATTATATGTACATATATGTGCATATGTGTACATTATAATATAGGAAGACAGCCAATTTTATATATGTTACATATATTAAAAACCTATATTAAAACAGACTGCTTAGTTTAGTCTTTTAATGACAGGTCAAGAACAAGGTCTAAAACAAGCGGAGGGTACATGAATGATGACAGTTTTCATCATTCACTCGCTCTCCACTTGTTCTAGACCTGTTTGAATTTCTTTCCTCTGTTCAATGCAAAAATATATATTTTGAACCAGTAGCCATTGACATCCATAGCGGTTTTTTCCCTGTAATGGATGTCAACAGCTACTAATTACCAACATTTTTCAAAATGTCCTGTTTATGGCAAGTCAATTTTCTTCTATTGTATTAACTATCTCTTTAAAACTTCGTTATCGCATTCAATCACCCTACTCTAATTCAGTTGCATGAAAATGTAGAGTTAAATGTCATTGAAATTCCTTAAATAACTCATAAGTTCTTATGTTTTACATACAGCAGAAAATGTTTATGGTTAATAAAACTTTTCTGCGCACTAAATGTTCTGTTGGATATGCAGGTCACTTTACAGAAATAGTGTTGTGAACTTTGCTTTATTTGTCTTGTTAAGCCTGTTAATAACCGGTAATCTGTGTATGTGTGCAGGTGATCGCAGGCTCGGGACTGGACGTGGGCTTCACTCTGATCTCCCCCCGTGGGTACAGACTAGTCTCAGACTTTAGAAAATCTGACGGCATCCACACGTGAGTTGCACCTCCCACAGAGCTGAACCTTTACACGTTTAGTCATTTGCACACTTGTCAGTTTCGGACCATCCTAACCCGCTGTATTTGCATGTCATTTGCTGCAAGTTTGCATGCTGGATGCATGACTGACACTCTCCTAAAAGCTGAATTTACAGAAACGGTTTCATTTTTACAGAAACTGATGCAAGGGCAGGTAGTTAACTTCAGCATTTACTCTGATGTATTTCCAAACCTATTTGTATGAAAAACTTTAAGTTTTGCAATGGAATAGAAATATTAAAAAAGGTAAATGCAACTTTTTATTTAATTATTATATTTTTTTCCTAATAATTGCGTACTGATATGTCGCAGTTCTGACCTTTTTTTCTTTCTTGTATACTGTAAGACATGATAATTGTTCATTATTTTGACTGTTTTTGTGCTAAAGGTTATCCTAAAGCTGAGATTACTCACGTTTTGAAACTTTCATCTTTTCAATTCATCTTAATTTTTATAGTGCTTTTGCAATGTATGTAGATTGTGTCAAAGCAGCAATTGAACTACGTTCTTTTAAACTGAAACAGTGTCAGTCCAGTTTTCAGAGTTGAAGTTCAGTTCAGTGTGGTTTAATTTCTGAAGTCCAAACACTGTAGCGCAAATCCATCGATGCGCTGCTCCACAAGTCCCAAAACCAAGCAAACCAGTGGCAAAAGTGGCGAGGAACAAAACGTCACCAAATTATGAAGGGCCAAACTTCTTGTGCAGAGCTGCAGTGTAGGAGCCGGATGCTGGAGAACGCTGACATCCATTGTGAAGAAACTGCAGGTGTGAGTACTGCAGGTCACCAGCATTGGCCCTTCGGGATCAATGCAGAGACTCATCTGTCACTGGGGTCTTTCAGGAATCAGTTTCATGCTCTCCACTCCTCTATAACCGCCACAGCATCTGCCCAGGATACGGCCTGGTCTAGGATTATGGAGACCCCTGGATAATGAAAAACAGACATACGCGTAACATAAGCGTAGATGTTGCGTAAATTTATGTCTTTTGGGAAGTGTTCCCGGCACCGATTGCCCAATTAATACAGCGGAGTTGGATGTCTTACATCTACATTTTGCAAATGCAATATTGTCCTTCCTGGGGTTTCACACACATAAAAGATTTGAGCTCTCATTTCTTAGAGAAAATCTTAATTGTTGGCTTATAACTAGGGCCAGAAAGAATCTGTGGACGTTTTTGGTTGTTATGCTGATTGGTGGAGAAAACAGTAATTAAGCCAATTATGATAAGGGGATGATTAGAAGGCCATGATGTACAGAGGCCAATAGCCAGGATGCCGGGGTTAAACCCCTACTCTTTTTTTATTTTTTAATTAATTTTTTTAAAACATCCTGGGATTTTTGACGACCACAGAGAGTCGGAATCTCGGTTTAACGTCTCATCCGAAAGACGGCACTCACTGAGCAGTATAGAGCCCCCTTTACTATACTGTGGCATTAGGACCCACACACCACAGATTGAGCACCCACTGTTGGCCTCACTAACACCACTTCCGGCAACCACCTAGCTTTCCCATGTGGTCTCCTATCATGGTACTAATTGGGCACAGCCCTGCTTAGCTTCAGTGGGAAACATGTGAGAGTTGCAGAGAGCTAGCTGTCGGCTAGTAAAGCCATAAAACAGGTGTTTGTATGTACTTTTAGCCTAAAAGCAAAGTAAAATTGGACTTGTATGTATAATAGACACCTATGCTTCCATTGCACATGGAAGTTAAACAGTACAATAATATAGACTATCTTTCATAGTCATCCATTAATTGGTGCAGGAGTGCAAACTTGTGACAGTTTGATTTAAATAAAACAAATATGTGGTCTTTGAGAATCCCTCATCTCCCAAAATAGTCAATCAGAGGTGGGTCTGTAGGTCAGCATATACTCACTACCCCTTTAAAACACAGATAATTTTAAATAAGTTGAATTAATATATTAGATGTAATTGAGTTAAAAGTATGAATTTGGTTCACAAATGCATGCATATTTAAAGAATGTTGACCCCCATGGTACTCATGTATAATGTATCAATGTATAATTCGCACACTTCTCAGTGCTTGCACAACTCACAATTGCAAAAAAAATATGCTGAATTGAGAATTTTTTACAATATTCTTATTCCATGCTGGAAGCTTCCACGGTTTTGAATTAATTTGTGTGCTGGACACATGATGCTAGCTACCAAACAGTTTTGCTGCCCGTTATCATCCATTGTTTCATAAAACTGTTATATTTGTTTAATAATTCTTTTACTTTTTAATCACAGTCATTAAATACATTATATTAATCTTGCTGCGTGTTTTCTGTCAGTGTTGACTCCACTGAGGAGGGCGACTACCGGATCTGCTTCGATAACAGCTTCAGCCGTATGTCAGAGAAGATGGTGTATGTGGAGGTGATCATGGATGGACCAGAAGGAGGGGACGAGGATGATGAAGACTGGGCTGCTCTGGCTGAACCCGAGGACTCACTTGAGTACAAACTGGAGGATATCAGGGTAGACAAATCAAACTTCTCTTCAGTCATCTGCTTCTGTTTACATCTATTAATGCTATTAACTATTAAGGAAATGGTTCATGTGCATTGCCAGTTTTAAAGTGCCCCAATAAGCTTTTTCAGATATCCTCTTTCATGCAGTGGTAACTGTTTGAATGTAGAAGGTCTGTAGTTTTATAGCTCAAAGCGCATGATTTAAAAAAAAAAAAAAGTTATTTTTATTAAAAAAGGATTAAAGGCACTGATGCCACTAGAGGGTGCCTATTCACAATCAACAAAGGCGTACAGTTTCAGAATCAGAATCAGAAAGAGCTTTATTGCCAGGTATGTTCACACATACGAGGAATTTGTTTTCGTGACAGAGCTTCTACAGTGCATCAGAATTACAGAGACAGGACAAAAAAAACAGATAATAAATATATTCAAAACATAGAAGTAAGTATTAAATGCAAATATACAAATTGACAAGTGTATGTACAGGCATATTACTATATACAATGTTATATGTGCAGCTGTTATGTGCAAATTGGCATGTAAAGTGTGTTGTTAAATAAGTGTATGTGTGTGTAAAAAGTGTATTGCAAGTAGTGATGTTGGTTCCACAATTATTATCGGCAAGTGTTTATGAGATGGGGGAAGAAACTGTTTCTGTGTCGGGCTGTTCTGGTGCGCAGTGCTCTGTAGCGTCGACCAGATGGTAACAGTTCAAAGAGGCAGTGTGCTGGGTGTGAGGGGCCCAGAGTGATTTTTGGCAGCCCTTCTGCTCGCTCTGGATAAGTACAGTTCTTGGAGAGTAGGGAGGGTTGTACCAATGATTCGCTCAGCAGTTTGAACTATTCGACGTAGTCTTCGAAGGACAGATTTGGTAGCTGAGCTAAACCAGACAGTTTGAAGTACAGATGACTGTACAATGATGGAGTTGTAGAACTGTTTCAGAAGCTCCTTTGGGAGGTTGAACTACCTCAGCTAACGAAGAAAGTACAGCCTTTGTTGAGCTTTTTTGACAAGTCAATGTGAGTGTCCCACTTCAGGTCCTGAGAGATGGTGGTGCCCAGGAACCTGAATGACTCCACAGAACTGCCACAGTTTCATGGGTCACACTTTATTTTGATGGTCCGTTTGTTGAGTTTGTTGAGTTTAAGTTACATTGCAACTAATTCTCAGTAGATTATAAGTAGACACTTAGGTTGGGGTTAGGTGTAGGTTAGGTGTAGGGTTAGTGTAAGTTGACATGTACTCGCAAAGTTTCTTGTAGTCAGTTAAATGTCTGTTGAATGTCTGAATCAACAGATATTAAGTAGACAGTCTACTAATACTCAAATGGACCATTGAAATAAAGTGTTACTGTTTCATGCCATATTGGTCACACTCTGTTTAACCCAAGGATACTTAGAAAGTTCTGTACCCAGTTCTATTATTGTAACATATTTATGTATCACATTCGTACAATGCCAGCCTATCCTTTCCCAATTTACTGGGGCAGGTGCTTTTAGATAAGCAAGTAAATGCTTTGAGATATGATTAACTTCATATACAAAGTTTATTTATTAAGAGTGGTAATCCCAAAATAAAGACGTTATTCTCCATGTGCAATCGAACCAACGCTGGTGAAAGCAATGTAGTTTAATCAAAAAGAAAACTGACGCATCTCTGCATGTGCGCAGAAACCATACCCGTGCATCTCACACATCGCTCCTGCTGGACCCTAACTGCTCCTGTTCCACTGTGAGTCCCGGTTGTTAACATGCACACTGAAAAAAATAGCTACTTGCTGTTCACGTGCCGCTCGTGCGTTGTGAAAGCGGCGTAACAGCCTTTTAGGCGGAGGTGACCGAATGCAGTGAGTTCGACAAAACTAAAGTTTAAATAATACAGTATGATGGTGATCTGACTACACATGCTAGATTTTTTTTGTATGAAGTAAAGAAGGAGGGAGGTAAGACTGAATAAACCTAATTATCTGCTGTGTCCAGTCTAAGACAACAGATAATTCTATAAAACATCTTTTTTTTGTATTCTGTAGAGTTGTCTATACTATATCTCATGCAAAAGATTTCTTAAATGATCTCAGCACATCACTCCAGTTGTGTCTCTGTTATTATACAATTATGACGCTGTTTTCCAGTTACATTTAGGATTAATTTCTGTTATTTAGAATAGTAATTGTAAAATAATATTTTATTTGAATTTATTTATTTGGCGTAATGAGTAGCACGATCGCCTCACAGCAAGAAGGTCGCTGGTTCGAGCCTCGGCTGGGTCAGTTGGCGTTTCTGTGTGGAGTTTGCATGTTCTCCTCATGGTTGCGTGGGTTTCCTCCGGGTGCTCTGGTTTCCCACAAGTCCAAAGACATGTGGTATAGATGAATTGGGTAAGCTAAATTGTCCATAGTGCATGAGTGTAAAAGAGTGTGTGTGGATGTTTCCCAGAGATGGGTTGCGGTTGGAAGGGCATCCGCTGCGTAAAAAACATATGCTGGATATGTTGGCAGTTCATTCCACTGTGGCGACCCCAGATTTATAAAGGGACTAAGCCGATCAATGAATGAATGGATAAATTAATATATTTAATTTTT
Source organism: Danio albolineatus (assembly GCA_903798035.1). NCBI lineage: Eukaryota > Metazoa > Chordata > Actinopteri > Cypriniformes > Danionidae > Danio > Danio albolineatus. The sequence continues at coordinate 63,373 of CAIGQQ010028272.1, forward strand.
TATTTTATTTATTCGTTTTTTTCTTTTTGAGGGGAGGGGGGGTGTGGCCCAGAAGAGCTTTACAGTATGTCTAGCAACGCCCCTGCGTCAGAGTATGGTCTGTTTGGCTAGTGTGAACGATGTCTTCGTGTGCGCACCCACGAATCATATCCGAGTCCGCCTGAAAGAGTTTCTGGGGTATGGTTTGTGCAAAAACTGGTACGGTTCACTTCTGATATGAAAGCAATCGCACCAAATAATGGAAGTTAACTGCTAACTGTACAACAAACTTTAGTTTTCATAACGTTCATTCGTGTGTGTATGTCTGTGTATGTCATCTACCTTGACGACCCAGTGCAAACAGTGATATTGTCTGCATGTCTCCACCAAAAACGACTTCTGCAGACATTGTGTGATGTTCTAGACAATTTTTTTTTTGGCAGATAAATGCAAGTGGCACTCTGTATTTTGATTTTGGTAACAAAAGCAAAAGATTCAGTAAAAGCAGAATGATCATGATATGCAAACGTCTCCATTTTGCCGCTTTGCTTTCATGGCCGTCACCTAGCAACAGCTTTACACGTAACAGCAGCTTGATGACACAAGCATACCAGAGTTTGGAAGGAAAAAAGATGGTGTGAAACAAACCAGCTGAGAAGGTGGCAAGGGGGGACAGTTGAACCTGGGTTCGGTCCAGGCAATTGAACAAAATGTGAAAGCACCCTTAATCTACTACTCCTATGTGTGTAAAGTCTTCAAACAAACACGCTTACAACCTGAAACACAAACACATTCGTTATCACAAAATTATACAGACTCTCAACTTACATTATACATCTTTGAATGTCCTCAACTTCCCAAAGCACTCCCTAAGGGCCAAACTCCCTCCATAGTCCCTTACCAATCATGGCCTCCCATTCATCCCCATACACCGAATTGGATCTATCACCATCTCTCCACTTTGCCAGGAGCCGGTATGTAATGAGTGCACTGGCGCTCTTGTCCTGTGGCGGTCATCACATCATCCAAGTGAATGCCAAACCCCCCCCAAATGGTGAAGCGCTTTGCTTTGGGTGTACTATATAGCCATGCCCAATAAATGCTCTATAGAAATACACATTACATTAGATGGAACAATTGTGTACATGCTGTACAAACTCTTTAATTAAACGAAAGAAACTCATGCATTCACTTATTTTAGAGATCTCATCATCTTTTATAAGTAAAATGTTAGGGTTATTGTAAGTTGACCTGTACTTGCAAAGTTTCTTATAGTCCGTTAAATGCCTGTTAAATGCCTGTATTAACAGATATTAAGAAGACAAAATGTCTTAATTTAACATGATCTTTACTTGATAATCTAATGATTTTTAGCATAAAATCAATCATTTTGACTCAGATAATGTATTGTTGACTGTTTTTACAAATATTCCTGGACAAATGAATTCTGGTTTTGTCATCCAGGTTTTTTCTAACCTTCCTTCATGCAATTCCTTTTATAAGAGACCTCTGAAGCAAATTCTGAAATGTTTGAAATACCATAATAAGACACTATACTGCCATACAAAGGCAAAGTGCAGTAACTACACATTTGGTTCAAATTAAAGTCTAAAATCAGAGAATAAAATGAAAGACTTAAAACATAAAATGAGCATTTTAACATGAAGTACGTCTTCTGACAAAACTGTACTTCAGGAAAACAAACAAAAAAACAAAAACAAAAAAAACAATCATGTCAAATTTGCAGTAACTACAAAACCTAAGCTGGTGTCAAACATTTTTTAGTATTTTTTATTTATTATTATTATTATTTTTTAAATGTTTTATGTAGATACCACAGCCTTTGAAGTTTATATTGTGAAATGTCCTCTGATAAAAAATGCTTTTCTTATATTATTATTATTATTATTTTTTTCAATTGTTGCACTTTATTCATTGATTCGTTTTCCTTCAACTTAGTCTCTAATTCAGAGGTCGCCACAGTAATATAGATGAATTACCATGTTTGTTAGCATTCAGGATGCATGTGCAGCGAGGTTGCAGGAAAAAACAGGAGTGCTAGCATTTACAGCGAGGGAATGACATCCGACGCAGTACATCGGATTGTTGTTGTGTTAGAAATAAGTTATATTGATTACATATTATACATATTATTTACATAATGTTACATAAAGTTATTGTGCAAAATTAACATTAAAGTGAGCAGCGTTCATCTGACCGGTCCATTTGCAATAGCAGCACCCTCCCAATTGATAAGACTAAACGTCCAAGCATCCAGCCCGAACTATACAACTATTTCATTAAAACTAAATCACTTTACAAGATAGAAGTTTACAAAAATTTACTTTACAATTTTTTTCTGTGTGGTAATGTGCAAGAAATAATGTTCCATGATGACCAGAGTCAAAACTTTGTAGTGCTAAAAACCGAGGTTCTGCCTAGCCAAAGACAAGGAAAGAAGACAGCTTTACAGTACAAGGTCTGGGTAATCATCAACAAGTAAAACAACTGCATTCTGACAGCAAACTGCTCCTGTATATGAACTTACATCTTTACATTTGATTCTTAGCATTCGGTTAAGATTTAACTGTTTTTGCTGAAATCATTGCTGCAATCAAAAACTAATAATGTGTATGATTCAGCATAGCGTGAACTTGCCTGATATGAAATGAGAACTGCAGAGTCGAGCATTTTTAATTAGATCGTCACTCCATTCAGCTCCCTTTTAGCCAAAGACGCCTGCGGTTGGCATTAAAAGCAGTGTAGTGTAAAGTAAAAGTTACGTTTTCTAATTTTGGACTTTTGAATTAGCATCCTACTGCACAACACGACATGTTTACTATTACAACCGGTCTTTTTTTGCAACAGGGAACCCGTGTGACGTCATGTGTGACGTAGGTTTGTAATTCCTCTATAAACTGCCATCTATTCCAGCATATGTTTTATGCAGCAGATGGCTTCCAGCTGCAACCCAATACCGGGAAACACCCATAAACTTCATTATTCACACACACTACTGCCAATTTAGTTTATTTAATTCACCTATAGTGCATGTCTTTGGACTGGAGCACCCGGAGGAAACCCATGCAAACACAGAGAGAACTTGCAAACTTCAGAAATGCCAACTGGCCCAGTCGAGACTCGAACCTGCCAACCACTGACCCGTCATCTTGCACTTTACCACTACCGATCTTTAAAGCCGAATGAATGTTTGATGTAGCTGCATTGATGTTTTCCTGTGCTCACACAGGACTCGATGGATGCTGTGCACAAGAGCCTGGAGCGAAGCCGTCAGCTTCAGACGACGCTTCGGGCGTTCGAGGCTCGCGACCGATACCTGCTGGAGGATAACCTGTGGCGCGTCTCCTTCTGGTCCTGCGCCAGTCTGCTGGTGATGATCAGCGTGGCCCTCACACAGGTCTACACGTTACGCAGGTTATTCAATGACAAACACAAAGTTTGCACATAGCAGAGTCGAACACTGTAACACCAAATGCACTGTTTATGTAAAATATATTAAAATGATGGATTCTGGACACCAAACACTCTATCAAATTGTGAGGTCTTTAGAGATATCGGTGAAATCTTCGAGTTGTGCTGGTTTTAATGGGAAGAATGTGTCGCAGCAAACACTGGTAAACACTAAATCTACTTGAAGTACTGTACAGACATTTGAATGTGGATCTAATTTTGTACTTGACTTTTAAAACACTGCAGTTAAAATCATGTATGTGTCTTTTAAAATGAATAACATTTGCGAGTAGCTTTCCTAATGGGATTATATGGTATAAATAAACAATAATGCAAGAAATAGTTTTGTTTGAAATGGCTTTATTATACAGCACATTAGCATCTTGTTCGAAACACAAAATGATTCTGGGTGGTTGGCATTGTTTCACATCAATTCATGACTAGACTAAGTTATTACTCAGAATCATAGCACTACTTTCAAGACTGTCGTCGTTAATCTCTAATGCTGATTCATTTCCAGTATTTCTAATATTCTTCCATCACCCTGCAACAATATACAGATCTTCTCATTAACCAAGTCACATTTATGTACAACCGTCTTCATTATAAAATACGTAAGAATAAGTGTCCCCAGAGATTCACTTAAATACATCACACATACACCATTTAAACTTAACATTTGGCACTAAGGTCGTCGTTTGCAAATCAGGAAATTAAATCTTACAAAGGCTGTTGAACAACAAAGCCAGTCGCTCACCAGAATCGAGGCATTAAAAGATTAAAAAGATAATATCAGACCACACATCTTCATCTGCCGTCATTGCATTGTGTGTGGCATTTTGACATCAAACAACAGACTCCAGAAATGAGCGCTGGAAATGGTTCGTGGTCTCTTAAAGGTCAGATGCTGGAGTCCTGCTAATAGATCTGGAATTTGATTTCATGCTTGGAACGCATTTTTGGTTCACTACCAGTAATTAATACCTGTTGCAGAATAAACAAAATGAATACTTAATTAGACTTCTGACATCAGTGAGAAAACTTCAGTTAAATTCAACCATTTGAAATAGTAAGTCTCTCTTGTACTGGAAATAGTAGTGACCAACACGTCTGAGATGTGTATAATTCGGCTTTTCACACTGCATGTAACCAGTTTATATGCACTGAAAAAAAGATTCAAAGATGATTCCTTGGATTTACTTAAAGCAACTCTATATGGTGAAAAATAAGTTGCTGCATGTATGAATAAAATTATGAAAAATCATAAAGATCCTGCTTTTTGATCCTTTCCGTAAGTTACTTTAAAATCGCGCCATATAGCGTTGCTTTAAAATGGTAACAGTTGAGGGAATATTGTTGTAAATAATGATATATAATAATGATTGTACATTAATCATGAGCCCAAGCATTTGCGCTTATATTATATAACTGAACGCCTTTAATGCGTTGCACAAATGCACGTCTGCACACTGTCCGAAAAATCTGTAATTTTACGGTTTATTTCTGGCAGCTGGGGTGCCGGAAAAAAAAAAAAAAAACTTAAAATAATGTCCGTTAAATTACAGAAATATACAGTAAAAAATGGATATTAAATCACAGAAATTTCCTTAACCTCTTAAGGCCCAAGATGTTTTTTTTTTTTTTTTTTTACACGCATTTTTTATTTTTCTTATTTCTCTAATTAGAATAAAACCTAAGTATCATGATTTGCCTAAAAAACAACATTGTTTCCCATTTTGGACAGCTAAAAATAGTGTTTGTGACATTTCATATGCTGCAAAACAGTTGCAGGATGACACTGTATGTCTTTGCAAAATATAAAACATTCAAAGTATTTTAAAAAGCTTCTTAAGAGCTAAAATGTGCTGTCCATGTATGTGGACACTCAAGCCCTAGGAGGCTATGGCCCAAACCCAATTCTGTTTTTGTACCCCTACCCCTTCCCCTTCCCCTTGGCCCTTACAATCGAGGGTTAAGGGAAGGGCTTCAAAACTTACCCCTAAGAATTGGGACAGCACTTTAACACCTGCACACGTCATCATATGTCATCGCAATCTCTTGCTTCATATGAGATCAGACGATCACGACTGCTGTAATTATTCCAGTTGTGTTATTTTTTTTGGTGTTTATCTTCAGGAAATCACTGAAGGCGTATATTATGTTATCATAACGATCTAATGTGGCAATAAGATCCTAACTATACTGTGCATTTACTCCGTGGCCATATTTATCTATGTAACACATGAAAACAACATTAACATTATAGCAGATACTGTAAAAAGCTCATTCCCAGCCACTAGACATTACTGACAGGGTATTCGATTGTCATCGTGGGTCAGAATGTTGTGGGACTGCTGTAAAGGAGTTATGATTATGGATTATACATTGCGAAATTTAGCGTTTTTTTTTTTTAAAGCATGGCAGTAAAGCATGAACGCGGTTATGAATATATTAAAACATTATGTTTGTTTGTTTGTCGTAAAAATTTGTAATAATGACAAAAAAATACTAATTTGTGGATCTCCTTCAGTGTTCAGCTATCCTGCCGTTCTGGCAAGTGTATTCTGGGAATTTTTTTTACCCCTCCGTTTTAAGTGTGGTCCTGAAAAATCTTCGTTCGAAGGGGTGTATACCCCTTGCCCTTTGCCTTCAAGCTAAAGAGAATTGGGACACCACTACCCCTTGACGTGAACGCGCAAAACGAGGGTTAGGGCTAAGGGGTAGAATTGGGATTGGGCCTATATTTAAAGGGCCACGAAACCCCCCAGTCTCAGCGTGGTCTTTTCACACCTACAGTCTGTAAAAGCTCAGGAAAGTGGGTGTGTCCAGCTCGGTTTAGGTAGGAGTGTCGGGGGAGAGAAAGAGGGAAGGTTTTGCATATAAATGGGAGTTTCCATTTGTGCACGCGCTGACTTTCAAACACACACACACACACACACACACACACGCAGACGCAGGGTGAGAAATACAGGGACAATGTTCACATGGACTTCAGTCATCTAATTATTTGCCAAATTATTAATTCGTGGACTTTAATTGCAGTTTGGCACTTTAACGTTTATTCACGAACATTTCCTGCGTGTCCCCCGTGACAAACCAGATGTTAAATGTTAGTAACTGCTGAAGGAGTGCATATTTAATGGAGTATTTGAAACGCACGGCATATTTCAGGAAAATAAATCCTGCATTTCTCGGTAACTAAATGCACTCAGTAGGTAGCGTCAGAAAGCCGTGTGTGTATAGACTAATCTGTCACTAAATGCGGCGAAAAATCTACACGACAGTAATCGTTTGATTAAGATGTTTACACTTTACACGGATTCTTCAGTCTATAATACTGTAGTGATATTAACGTGCTGTAAACTCAGCAACAGTTCTAATCATTTGACTAAGGTCTGTCTTTAAACACTGAAAGAGTATTGCAGACGAAACCAACTAACTTTGCCATCTTCATCAACAAACAAACACCACTAAACGTCTACTTACCGATCAGGTGACATGTTCTCTGCAAACGTATTTATGACGCGTGGTAATACACCACTGTATTCCAACTGCATGGGTCCACACGCGAGCTTTACTCTCATCTCGGGGAAATGGAAACTAATACTTTGTTGCGGCACGTTTATCAACGCAACACCGACGAACCAATCCTCTCGGCTGGCGACAAAACGTAGCGTCTCTCTGCCGTTTGAAACTTGTCACAGGCAAACACTTCTTGTATATGTAGTTCATGCATATTGATGAAGCTCCGCGTCATACACAATAGAGCGCTCTGATTGGTTTGAACAAAGGCCATGTCATGAATTAATAAAGCACGCTGACTGACGTCAATTCGTTCGCTTCTGGGTAGACGTCCACTCTACACGCTGGACCATATGCAAAGACCTCAACAGCGTGACGCAGCCACAAAAATTCGTTTCAAACCGGAAGAACGAATTTGCTCGAAATAACGCAAAAACAACCAATTTTCACTTTTTAGTCAATTATATGTGTCCTAATAGTGTTTATAGCAGCGTGGGACACATATATGACTGTCAACAGCCCAAAAAATGTGTTTTGGTGTTTCATGGCCCTTTAAACTTCTTGTAATTTGAAAATCCCTTATTTTACTGTAAATTAAACCCCAGCTGCTAGAATTAAACTAAAATTATGGATTTTTTACAGTGTAGTTAGGCTATTTTCTCCCTGTTCGCAGGGCCAGTGCAGACTCGTTGGCCAGATAATAATAATAATATTAATAATAAATAATAATAATAATAATAATAATATTTACATAAACAAATAAAAGCAAATAATAAGTTGTGATCATGACATAACTCATTTTCTCGTGATCTCGACAAACCGAAATGTTTTAAAATCGTGATCACGACAAAACGAGAGAAAAAATATTTGAATGTATGGTATGGCCTTTTAGGACTTCTATACACTCCACTAAAATGTGTAAAAACTAAGTTAATTTACTTCCTTTGTGTCCCAAAACAAATCAATTGTGTGGAAGCCAGCATTTTTTACAATGTACATTTGTCCAGCATTTTGACATGCTTAAGAAACAATGGATTAAGAAATGAATGGCAGTATTATGGTATGCTTACAATGGGATTTGAAATATTTTTTTAACAAAGATTGGCTTTCATCATGGTACTTACATGTTATTTTTATGTATAAGTAGTTAAATAAATGTTCATATTGTAATTATAAAATAAATTTAAATACAATTTTAATGATGCAATTATGCAACTTTTTGAAGTAACTCACCCAGCACTGCTTCCAGAGATCTGAGACAGCTTCACCACTGGTTCTCTGGCCGTCGGGGAGGTGGACGTCTGTTCAACAACCGCAACCGAAACCACACATCAGCACCAACAATTACATTACCATCCTTTACACAGTTAAACGTGCCAGTTTACAGTAATCTGAAAGGCACTAATGTGCGATGAAAAGTTGAGGTTTTTCATTACAAGCGTGTGTCATCATTTCCTCAAAGCCTGTGAAACACTTATTGTTACACATGAAACATCGTCTGTTTATTTAACCGCGTGTGATTTATAGCCACACACTAATAACAGATGCTACAAAATGAGACCATGACTTCCACTAAGGGAACTTGAAAACACACTAGAGCGGAAGTAGTAGTGTTTCTCAATCCTGACGCTATTAGTGTGACTCATCAGGCTCTCGAATCACTGAAACCGATATCCTAGAATTAGTGTGTATGCTAAAAATAAATACTTTCTGGTGGATGTTTGATGAACGCATCATCGTTTTTAAGGTAAACACTTTAAATGAATGAATGAATGAAAAGTGTGTGGGTGTGGAGATCCAAACTATGCAGCCCCTTGCTGAATTCACTACCTGATTACCCAATCCCAACCTTACCCTATACTGCTGAGCTTTTACAGATGAAAAGTGAGAATATTATAAGGGTCATACTGCAGAAATATCTTTTTTTTTTTCTGTCTTTAAACTTAAAAATATCACATTTATAGGTTAATAATGTATTAATTATTGTATTCAATTAAATTGTCGTTTTTTTTTATATTAAGTGGCCTTAACTAATATGTACTTACACCGAAATTTGCTACAGTGTACCTATTGTGTAAATACATGTTTTTACATTGTACATACGGTTGATTAAACACCTGTATGTAATTACATTTGTAATTACACTACTGACCATCTCTTAAACCTTTACCCACCCTTAAACCTACCCATACCACCAAACCTGTCCATAGCCCTACCGCTATCCCAACACAAGAGCACCACAAGTGTTCTCAAATACATTATGAACACAGTAAGTACATTGTATTTTTTTTTTTTTTTTTTTTGATGCAAGTACATGGTAGTTAATATTGAGACCAAAATGTCAAAAAAATATTATCAGATCTATGATGAAAGCTGTGATTGTTTACGTGATTTGATATCTTGCAGTATTTTGCAAAAGGGATTTTTAATGAAACATGTCACTGAATAGCGTTGCTTCTAAGTGGTGTTACTGTTTTTTTCTCCTCGGGTAACCAAATAAGTTAAGATATGTAATAATTTATAACTGAATCATTTTACATCCATTGATCTCTGCTACACTGCTCTCAATATTTAATATTTTAAGCATTGCATCATTGCTTTTTTATATAATAAAGTTTTTAATAAGTTTTATTTAAGGTTTATTTATGTATTTATTATTATTATTTTTTTTGTATTTTCAATGTTATAGCAGAATTATGGCTGCTGAGCAGTGTTGCCAGATTGGGTGGTTTTAAATTGGATTGTTCTGGTAAAAAAAAATGACACTGGCGGGTTGACAAAATTTAGGCAGTTTTGAAACGTTATTTTTAAATGCAACTTATTTAACAAAACATAACTGTGTGCTCCTACACCATTCATTTAGTAGTGTCAGTGCATATTGCAAACCGTATGGGCCTCTACCTGCAAAAGCAGGTGATAAACTCTGACTCCCTGGACAAAATCCGGTGAAGGTTAGAACGGTTATGCGGCCGGCCGAAAGTGCGATATGCATATTAATATAGCAGCATTTTTTTATGACGCTGTATAACAATAATTAATTTTTTACAGTACTGTGATTGTTGGGGTAGGTGTTAAAAAATACAATTTATTGGGTAATTTAATAGATATCATAAATAATACTCAGTACAACTACTGTTTTCAGGTTACTGTGATGGTTGGAGAAATTCAATACATAATATAAATAATTCTTGTTAACTTCTGGCCACAAACGTATCTGTTCTAGCAACTACCGACAAATCCCCTTGCGTGTACGCGCATCACGCAGCGCTTGCAGTTATTTTTATTTATTGCTTTTCCTGCAGTTCCTGGATGTAATGTCGAATTTTAACAGCCGAATTTGAACCACTGAATTTATGGAAGCGAATTTTTGAACTGAAATAAAATGAACTGAAAATCGCCTTTTGAATAATATATCTCGTATTTTTAAACAGTACTGAATATTTTGGAAGTGAGTTTTGGAAGGTGAATTATGAAGTATTGAATTTAAGTATGAAAATGTGTGCAAAATATTTTTACTTAAAATATTCACAGCTTAAATAAACAGCTATGTTAAATTTCGAGACATAAAGATACAAACCCTGGCAATTCATGTCATTAAAATGCAAGCACTTGTTAATTCAATGCTTTATTTTTTTCAGTTAGTGTTATTCGACAAGCTTTTTAATTCAATACTTTTGGCATTGATTACCTCGACTCTAATTACATACTGTACACAGTAGTACTAACTGCTTGATGAGCAAAACTGTAATAACTATGTTTTCCAAAATGTAAATTTGTGTCGAGCTTCGTAAAAATGTTTGCTTTGTAATGTTGTTCTTTTCTTCCTGGCCACAGTATAAGATTAAACTAATTCATTTGAATTTGTGTAGTCTGATTTGTACATTTTAGCATAATTCCCTCATCCCCCAACGACGGTTGGGTTTTGTGGTGGGTTTAGGGGCATGCCTCCTTTTAGAAATAATACTTTTCGTATGGATTAAATCTCATGAATTCATATAAATTAACCACTTATGATAATGCATAAAATCGTTTTAGTTTCCTTATGAGATGAGGAAACTTGAATATAGAGCAAAGATACATCCCTGACATATTAACATATATTTTCATGACTTCACAACATTTATAGATGACGAATTTACCTGGGGAAACGTATGTTACACTGTACCTGTTAGAGCACAGCAGTGGTGTAAAGTACGGATTACAAATACTCAAACTACTGTAATTGAGTAGTTTTTCTCAGGAATTGGTATTTACTTAGTAGTTTAAAAATGTGTACTTTTACTTTCCCTTGAGAACATGTTTAGTGCTGAATCTGTACTTTTACTCCATTACTTTCCTTCAACCTGCAGTCACTGCTTTATTTTTCTAATCCCCATAGTCAAGGAAAAATAGTCCTGTGATTCCTGTCCAATCAAATCGCACATAGAAGGTAAATCGCATCATGAACTACCTCAAGATATGGGAGATTTATAATTGCAGCAAACTGTTTGAAAGCATTAAATGATGTCCAAAATATTTATATGCATTGACCCAGAGACTGTTTAGATGCATGTCACTTATGAGAAGATGACAGATGTTTACGGTATGATGACTGAAATGGCCTTAAACACCCAGCAGGCACAAAGACATCAACATGACGTCAGATTGACGTTGTACCCCAATGTCGTGGGGACGTTGAATTTTGTTTGGAAATAAAAATTGGGTTGACCTAAATGTCCAACAACAAACTAAAATCAACAACTAAACTAAAAAACTAAAACAAACAACTAAAATCAACCAAATATCAACGTCTAATGTTACAGCTTGATGTTGTGTGGACATTACCACTATAACGTCTAACATCACTGCATTTTGGTTTCCATACCTGACAAATAAATGTCAGTATTTGATGTCAATATGACGTTTGTTGAAGATGTTGGCTCGATGTTGGATTTTGGTCACTATCCTAAAATCGAATCAAAACCTACAATCAACCAAATATCAACGTCATGATTGGCCGTCAAAATAATATTGACTAGATATTGAATTTTGGTCACCTGTCATAACAACCTAAATCTAACCTAATATGAACATCTTATGACATTCTGTGCCTGCCGGGTAGGTCCGCACAGTTTAGTTCCAACCCTAAATAAACACGACATGACAGGTAAGTGTGCTGGAGCAAAGTTGAAACTAAAATGTGCAGGAATTGAGTTTGACACCCGTTTTAGAACATCTGACACATTTCAACTAACTAAATATTACTTTAAAGCCTTTAGAGTCACCATGTAATCAACATTTATATACTTATTTCTGTATGTATACAGTAATTCTAGTTATAAACAATGTATTTGTGCACTTTTTTTGTGCACCCAATTAATTTGTCCATTCGTCCATCTTTCTTCTTTTTGTTAGCAACACCCAACTTTCAACAATCTAATTAGTTTCTAATTATTTAATTAGATGTACACTCATGGGCCACGTAATTGCTTATTAATGCAAATTTCTAATCAGCCAATCACATGGCAGCAAGTCAATGCATGTAGACATTGTCAAGACGATCTGCTGGAGTTCAAACTGAGCATCAGAATAGGGGAAGAAAGGTGATTTAAGTGACTTTGAACGAGGCTTGGTTGGTGCCAGACAGGCAGATCTGAGTATTTCAAAAACTGCTGATCTACTGGTATTTTCATGCACAACCACCTCTAGGGTTTACAGAGAATGGTTCGAAAAAGAGAAAATATCCAGTGAGCAGCAGTTCTGTGGGTGCAAATGCCTTGCTGGTGGTCAGAGGACAATGGCCTGGTTTCGATCTGATAGTAAGGCAACAGTAACTCAAATAACCACTTGCTATAACTGAGGTATGCAGAAGAGCATCTCTGAATGCACAACACGACCATCCTCGAAGCAGACGGGCTACAGCAGCAGCAGAAGACCACACCAGGTGCTATTCCTGTCAGCTAAGAACAGGAATCTGAGGCTACAATTTGCACAGGCTCACCAAAATTGGACAATAGAAGCTTGGAAAAACCTTGCCTGGTCTGATGAGTCTTGATTTCTGCTGCGACATTTGCATGGTAGGGTCAGAATTCGGTGTCAACAACCTGAAAGCATGAATACATCCTGCATTGTGTCAATGGTTCAGGCTGCTGATGGTAGTGTAATGGTGTGGGGGATTTTGCCACACTTTAGGCCCATCAGTACCAATTGAGCATGGTGTCAATTTCACAGCCTACCGGAGTACTGTTGCTGACCATGTCCATCCCTTTGACCACAGTGTACCCATCTTCTGATGGCTACTTCCAGCAGGATAATGCTTCATGTCTTTAAATGCAAATCATCTCAGACTGGTTTCTTGAAAATGACAATGAGTTCACTGTACTCAAATGGCCTCCACAGTCACCAGATCTCAATCCATCAGAGCATCTTTGGGATGTGGTGGAACGGGTAATTAACATTATGCATGTGCAGCCGACAAATCTGCAGCACCTGCATGATGCTATCATGTCAATATGGACCAAAATCTCTGAGGAATACTTCCAGTACCTTGTTGAATCCATGCCACAAAGGATTAAGGCAGTTTTGGAGGAAAAAAGGCAGTCCAGCCCGGTACTAGTAAGGTGTACCTAATAAAGTGGCCATTGAGTGTATATCCATATAGCAGAAAAAAAAACAATATTCACTTCTGTTTCAAGGTGACTTTAATATAAAGCATGACTCCCTATTTGGGACCAATTGTATTGCAAACTCCGGCCTGCACCAATAGAGCATGATGACACTACATCATAACACCTTTGGCTTGTTTCTAAGAGAACACAGAGGAAGAGATGCATGCTGGGAGACACAAATCATGCTAAATGAAAGAGAAGAGACACAAGGAAACACCGACCACCAGAGCGCCAGATCTTTATTATACACAACACCTTTTATTATCGCACTTTCAATTCTCACGGTGCATTTTTGCTCCAAGTCCATTTTAATTTGCTACACAGGCACTTGACAATGATTTGTTATTCCAAAAAGCCGTTTAAAAAAAAAAAAAAAAAAGAACGCTGAATATGTCCTCTGTCCCTCGCACCTTACGAAAGGACACAGTTATTAGAGGGAGAGAAGGCTCACCATAACCTTATAGACCACAGGAAAGTTATGGCTGCAGTGATTTTGGGCTTTGTCCAGTTTTGAACAGGTCATTTGGGGATTCAAACTTGGACTAGACTGGATTGTGAAGAAAAAGCAGCAGTCGCCATCACTGGAGCCATAACACAGGAGTGATTTAAAAGCGTTCAGAAATCCGCAGCTAATTTAAACATTTTATTTCACGTCCGACTCCAAGTCTTTGATTATTTACAAAATGCATCAAGCTAAAATCAAAGTTCCTCACACGTATTCATCAAAACCCCATTGGTATCCTCAAACGAGAAAGCTAATTTCATCACGGTCCATTTCCCTCAATAAAACGTCAACAATTCTGCAATCAAAACAGGATCAAACCAGGATTTCACTCGGAATTCCGTTCAAACATTGTTAGGGGCACAAATCTGTCGTCTGTTCCGAAGCAAAGAGTTTGTGAAAAAATGCAAACGAAGACAAATGCCCAGGTTATAAATAATACACTCTGTTAGTAAATCTATGATCTCTATGTTAAAAGTTCACCGTTTTTGCTGTCAGAAAGTTCCCTGTGTTTGTGTAGACGAGCACGGACTGGATCCATAAACGTAGCAAATGCCCCCACGACCACGAATTCACCTGCATGTACCATGTATAAACGCTATTCCCTCTTCCTGTGGCGCCCTGATGTTTTTCCCCGCTCAAAAAAAACGACTTTAACGTCCCTGATTGCGAAATAAAAGCCCGCAGATTAATTTAAGTTACAACGATCAGAATGCTAAGCTATAGCGTAAACTGTGTTACCAGATTTGGAGTCGGATGTTACCTGAGACTCTATTTTACAGAGCGCCGGCGGCAGCGGTTACCGTGCTTTCCAGGATTATATCATATACACAAACCATTATTTGTATAAACAGGTCATTTGCATACAAGTTGCGCCTCCTCTGACTATCTAGCGAAGAAATTCACGACCGACGACAAACTATAGAAGTGCTTTTGAACTTCCCAGCACAACAGAAAGAGGATGTTGGTTGCCAACATCAAGTAAAGTACGTTTTAGAAGCAACAGAATGTTTTTGTATTCATCCGATTGGTTAACACAAACAAAAAACTATCAATGAACGTAATAATAATAGGAACCGGCAAATGGGAACACATGGAAAGGAAATCAGATCAAATCAATCCCAACATTACATTTAACAGTCATGGTGTTTTTCTACAGCATATCGAGTTAGAGTCAGGAAAAAATAAAGGATGAAAACAAAAACCCACATATGAAGAAGTGTCTATAACAAGAGTCTTCAACCACCCAGGAACAGGAAGACAGGCTAGTTAAACAGCAAACTAGCTTGCACAGTGCTTGTTTACATCTTAACCCACTAGTCTAGTCTACCGTTGGCTCGTCTACACGAGTTGAGTAGGACACCCCCTGGTGGTCACCTGACCAATGTGAGCGATGAAAATAACTGAAAGTTGGAGGCCACTACACCCTTTAGTTCACGCTATAGTTGAACAAATGAAACTTAACAACAGCAATAATAATAATAATAATAATAAATGTATTTGAATATTTATGTGCTTAATTTCGAGCTCTGGGATTTAGGATGTGATTAGCAGCGCTGGTCAGAGGACGCTTATTTTGTATGTCTATGGGTCAGGCTGTATTGTGTGGACACAAGTGCACGTGTTTCAGTGCGGTTCTCCAGCCATTCCTCTCTCTGTGTTTCTGTCAGCCCAGCACACTATGGTGGCCAGCGCTCGGGTCTAGTCTAGCAGGGAGGGCTCGGCGGGGCGGATAATGGTGGGCCGGTTGGGTGCGCCAGGGGGTCTTCTGCTGCAGGATGAGAAAAGAGTGAGAAAAAAAAAAGTGAGACATACCCACAACCACAGGGAAACCATAGAGGTGAAGGGTTAGATTGGATTAGATGAGGTATACTACTAGAAGACACTCAAAGAGAAGGAACAAGATCATAATGAGATTAATTGAAGTGAGATGAGATGTGAAGGTTTGAGGAAAGACCGTGTTCGGGGTAAAGGCTGATTTATACTTCTGCATTAAGCAAACGCGTATGGTCCAGCGCAGCCTTCGTATGGTCTCATTGTCCTCACCGAGGCTGAAGCCGATGCTGACGTACACCTCTAAAAAAAAGTAACTTTTGTTTTGTGGTATGATTAAAGTTGGTGCACGTCCGCCTGTTCCTGCCTCTAAATAAGCGAGTCTTAGCAACTTGAAGCTTGTAACATCCATGAATAAACTCGACACAGAGCAAAATAAAAACCTACTTTCAGCTAATGTTTTGGAAGTGTTACTGCAGAGCTACACAAACAGAGTACGTATAAATGCATGACTACGCACAACAACTGTTGAGTCCCGTGGAGGAGCTCCTGAAGTGTGTCTATAACAAGAAAGAGTCTTCAA
>CAIGQQ010028272.1:83049-101081 GCA_903798035.1 Danio albolineatus
CAACAGGTGAAGAGAGGAGACTAGATGAGAAGAGATGAAGATGAGAATTGACAAAGATAGGGATGAGATTAGATGAGAAGAGATGAAGATGCAAAATAAAAGATGAAGCAATATGAGACTAGATGAGACAAGAAAATTAAGATGAGAAATGACAAAAAGAGAGATGAGATTAAATGAGAAGAAGATGAGAAAACAAAAAGGTGAAAGATACGAGATTATATGAGAAAAATGAAGATGAGAAATGACAAAAAAAAGATGAGATGAGATGAAGATGGCAAATGAAAACAGTTGAAAAGAGATGAAGATGAGAAATAAAAACGTGAGAGGAGACTAGACGAGAAAAGAAGACAGGAAGATGACAAAAGAAAAAAGAGAAGCGAAATTAGACTAGATGAGAAGAGATGAAGATGAGAAAGGATGACAGGTTAAGAAATGAGACTAGACAAGAAAAGAAGTGATGAAACATGAGAAATGACAAAGTAGATGACAACAAAGGAGACTACACGAGAAGAGAGTGACAAAGGCTGAAGACAGATGAGACTACGAGATAAAAAGGAAAAGGCAAGAAGAGAGAAGAGACATGATGAGGGAAAAATTAGACAAGGTAAGATTGCATGAGCAGAGATGAGACAAAATGAGAAAGGACAAAAAAGATGAGATTAAAAACTAATTATTGAGACAAGAAGACCAGATGAGGGGAGGTGAGACTTTCTGAGAATACATAAAAATAGATGAGACTAGATGAGACTACACGAGAGAAGACAAAATTAGAAAAAAGATACAAGAAACAAGGCAAGACTTGATTAAATAAGTTGATAAGAGTTGACTAGATAAAAAAAAAAAACAAGATGTGAGATAATGATGATGAGAGATGAGGAGCTAGATGAGACATCATAAGACGATGAGACTAAGCCAGAAAAGAACAAGATGAGAAGAAGAGAGACCAGAAGCAAGATGAGGTTTGAAGACACGAGTTAATGAGAACAAATAAATAAGAAAATACATAAACAGATGACGAGATGAGAAGTTCGATGAGACACAAGTAAGGAGAAAACGCCAGATTAAACAAGGTGAAGATGAGCAAGGAGAGACAGCACACGTAGAGAAAGGGAAACATACAGTAAAATTAGATCAGAAGAGATAAAAGACTAGGTCAGGTGAGACTAGAACTTCAGAGATGAAAACAACAGAGAACCACAGAAACTTAAGTAAAGCAGAGATGAGACTACATCAAAATATAAAAATGTAGGTTCAGCTGAGAAGTGCAATTCGTGATTTTATTATATTAATATTCATATGTGACAGAAGAAAATCAGCATTCTAGCGAGAAGAATAAAAGCTGAAAAACAAACGTTATTCAAACGCTTTGTGCTTTCATTCTTCTGAGCTGCATACCTAAGATGTTTGTTCTTACACACACTCACAGTGAGAATACAGGTGACAAACTACTAAAATGTCTTACCTGGGGACGCCTGGTGGGATACGTGCGGGGCGAGAGGGGATCTGTGGAGGTGCGCTGAAAGGATCCTGGCTGCTGTTGCCAAACGCATTCATGGGCTGGCCTGGCCGAGAGGGGATGGGCGGGGCTGCAAACGAGGGGGTGGGGTTAAGAGGAGGAGGGCCTGGGGTTGGACCTCTCACTGCTGGAGGCCTGTTGGGAGGCGGTGCAGATGTAGGCGGTCTGCGTTGAGGGGTGGGACTACAAAAAAAAAAAAAAAAAAAAAAGTAGTATTAGGATATTTATGAAGTACACAGCTCCTAAAGGGTAAGGAACTTAACTTAACAAAGTGGCTGATAAGTGTATTTTGATACCAATGATACTAAAAAAATAAATAAAAATAAAAAATTGTCTTCACAAGGACTTTAATAACAAAAATATTGCAAAAATAAATAAATAATCAATGCGAAGTCAATATCAAAAATCTTTTATATGGTCTATACTGAACAATAGGTGCAGGAACATAAATGCTATCCTTTGGTATGCATGTCAGCATGTGGTTGACGTCCTCACCTGGACTCAGGTATCCAGCTGTCATTAACGGGTGGAGGCACAGGTGTGGAGATGGTGCTGGTGCTGATGTCACCGATGATGCTGAGCGCCTCTTTGATGGCGTGGTACATCCTCAGCATTTCGTCTCTGCGCTGGGCCTGGTCTGCAGACTCCTCCATCAAACTGTTCTGATCTCCAGACGAGTACAGGTACGCCAGCAGCTCCGAGTGGATGAAGTCTTTAGCCTGAGGACAGAAAACAATGCTTTATAAGGGTCAGAACATGCTAACCCTGAGTTACAATATTTAAGAAGACCTATTATGCAAAAATCACTTTTATAAAAGGTTTAGACACAGCTGTGTGGCTAAAGTCTGTGAACATAATGAGCTTCTAATAGGGGTGTCACAAGATCTCAAGATTAAATCGCAACGAGATTTCTCGTCGAGGTGAAAAGTTGTCTCGGTAGTTGAGATGTTATCATGATGGAGCGTGAGGGTGAAATTAGCATTGAAGATTGGAAGAAGGATTGAATTTGAACAGCAAATCAAGTGCTTTGCACACACCTGGAAGGGCTGGCCTCTGTGTTGCACATGTCACATGTTGAACGGGCAGGTGTGACGTAACCGTTTTTTTTTTTCTCACCAGAGTTCAAAGTCTGCTGTGTTATTCATGTCCAAGCAGAGGCTGCAACTGTAGCCACTCAAATTAACCATGGACATTACCATAGGAGGGAATGTCATTTTAGATGTGCTGAAAGTCCCATTATTGAAGTGCAGTACAGATATGGAAACACAGCAATCAAACTATTAGTCAACCATCGTGTAGGACTTTTAGCCGCATTTTGTGACAGGACAGTCCACACAGCTGTTTGACACATTCCCTGTCTGCACCTACACACATCTCCAAGCGCGCACACACACATACTGAACTGCTGGAGACTCAACACACCCACCTTCATCATAAACAAACTCGTTTATGCTGTATGTGAAAAGCGGACGTTTTCTTTTCCTGGTTCAAGTGGCCAAATTCCACACAGGGACTAAAAAAGCTTTTATATTTGTAATGTAGCACAAGTATTTAAAGAGCCCCTATTATGGGTTTTTGAAAATGAGCTTGCATGCAGTGTGTAACACAGCTCTAAGTGAAGTAAAATGTCCAGCTAAGGCTTAAATCTGAAAGTGCAGTGTTTAAAACTATTGATTCATCCATAAAAGAGTCAACTCATAGTTCCTCAAACGAGTCGCCATGCTTACGAGTCTTTAGCCGTTTCGGCATGACGTGAACACGAAACATAAGCCCCGCCCATTTGTGTGCGCGCAGCCCCGGGAGATTCGAAACCCCGTCCACAAACCACAGCGGCGAGCAAAGATTGCCAGATTGGGCGGTTTTGAATTTGACTGTGCAGGTAAAAATCTTTTAGATAGGGGTTGGACTGGAATGAGTCAGCTACATCTGGCAACACAGAGAAGAGCACTGTGCTCAGCTGGATATTATAGGAAGTGTGCAAATGAACCACAGACGAGACTGTTCCCTCTGAGGAGTGCTTCTGAAATCTATAAGTTAACAACGGAGGATTCGTCAATCGTTTGTTAAAGGAAAGATCAGAGAAGACTAGATGTATGCAGCGGCGGACTAGCTATAGGGAACAGCGGGATATTTCCCTGGCCTGCTATTCAACAAGTGAGTGCGTGCGATTAAAACTTGCCTTATTGTTTTCCCTAGCTTGTAAATGATGCATTTAACTGTGTTTTGTAACTTTTAACCGCTTGTAGTGTATCTGGTTAATTTGTATTCGCATATCATGTCTAAAAGCACGTTGTAAACGCGACGTGTGCCGCTTTGTTTACGGATTAAAATGCGTTTGTGAGCTTGCGTTTCACTGCTGTTTGTCGTTGCTATGGCTACATCAGCTTTCACACACGTGCGGCGGTCCGGTTTCATAGTGGTTCAGCTTTTGCCGCTGTGTGCATTAATACTGAATGTGTGTCGTTTGTTTTTACTTATAGTTAAGAATAGAACAATGTGCTGCGAGACCGGGGGGTTAGTTTCGGGGGTGAGGTGTCTGAAATACAGGCCACTCCCGGCAAAAATGAGTGTTAGCAGATATGCTCATGTACACACTATGACTACTTCAGAATTGATAAGCCGTGGTGGGCATTCTCTCGCGCTGAATGATGTCGACCAATCGCAACAGACTAAATCTAAAACAGACTACCAATCGGTCCAATCAACGCAGTTTAGCATCGCGCTAAGGAGGGGTTTTGGAACAAATGAATCACTGAATGATTCATATAGGAGTCGCTGGGATAACGAGGTAAAAATAAATGCAAATTATAAGACAATGAAAGTGTTTTTTGACCATGCTACATATTAGCCTGTTGTTGGAGACCCCCAAAACCAAAATATGACCCTTTTTAACGTATAATAGGGGCTCTTTAAGCATGTTCATGAGAGAGAAAGAGAGTGTAACATCCGCCACGTACTGTAACCAATATAAAACAATACTGTTGCATACATCACGTGCACAAATAACACCATGTACATTACATCAAGATGCCTACTGGTTTAAAAAGGCCTAGATTAAAAGAAATTGTCCAAATGATAACGTTTTTGTCAAAAACTATAGCAAAACAACATGTCAAAAAGAAAGTAAAAAAATGAAACCATGCAAACAAAAAGGACACTGTCACAAAATCCGAATTGACCATCAAGATCTGCAACATAAATACTCTGAAATTCTATAGGGGAAAAGCCTGTCAGTAGTTTGCTATTTTCTATTCAATTATTAACAAATATTTTGCAGTGTTTGCATGTTCATTGCATAGAACTCAAATTAAACTAATATAAAACTAATCGCATACATAATACAATGGGAATAATTATGGAAATTACATACAGAAAAAATGGAAGTTAATTATAAAATTAAGTTAATAACAAAACACCTAAATTGTTTTGCATTTTGTGATTTATTTATTTTTTTCAATAAAAATCTATTTTCCATTCATATATTAGCAAAATATTTGAAATCTAAGACTATTCCATTGATATATTTCATCATTAGGGATTTCTTTAAAATCGTGTAAAAATCTCGTCTCGTTCTCGTGAACCCAATCTCGCATCTCGGAGTAGGCGTCTCATCATACCCCTAGCTTCTACTATTGTACATTTCTTAATTAGATTTTTTAATAATCAGACTTTTATTTTATGAACAGACTTAGATTAAAACAGTCTACAGAAAAATCTTTGACATTCTCCTGTTGTATGCATCAGAGGGAGAGAGCTCCACCCATTAGTGACAATCTCTTCCTCGTTAGCATAGGATTTTAGTCTTGTTTTTGAATCTGCCACTATGCTGACACAAAGGCAATCTCATTTGAATTTAATGCTACAGTCACCAAAACGACACAATTAGGATTAAAGCCTAAAAGGGGCAGTTTTAAAGAGTTAAAAAACGTTATTTGTGTGGTATTTTGAGCTGAAACTTCACATACAGGCTCTTGAGACCTATTTTACATCTTGTAAAAGGGGCATAATAGGTCCCCTTTAAAAGCTGAATGGTCGTGTGCTTACGCTGTTGATCATGAGATGCATGATAGTCTTGGGCATGAGGTCTCTGATGGTTTTGTTGACGATTCCAATGTAGGAGTCCACCAGGTTACGGATGGTCTCCACTTGCCTTTCCAGCTGAGGGTCCATAGAGAAGCTGTCAGCTGGGGCGGCCTCTTCTGACTCCACCTGAGCACGCACATACAATAAATGAGTTTTTAAGATATACAATTATTGAAAAGGTGACCTATGATATTAATAAACGCTTTAACTGGGCTTAATAGATTGGTGCTCATAAGTATTTTATTTAAAATGCAACAGGGCTGTGCAATATGGACATTTTTGAACGAAAATTGCGATTGCAATTTTATTTGCGATTTTGGCAACTGTTTTTGCTTTTTCAAACAAGCTACATGCACACATCCTAAATGTATTCAGTGCACAAGAAGTGCATAACAAAACATTTCACAGTGAAATAACATAGTATTAAGTTTAATAAGTAAAACTGTAGTAAAATTGTCTTTAAAACAGACACCATAAAATAAGATTAACTATCCTCAACTCTAGTTAAAAACATATTGTACACAGTAGTACTGACTGCTTGACAAACACAACTGTAATACATTGTCTTAAAAACAGACAACATGAAAAAATAAAGATTAACAAACCTCAGTTCCAGTTAAAACCATATATAAAAACTAATATAAATCAAAACCACATATTCGCTTCTCCCGCTCAACTTCGTTGTGTGTGGAGTGAGCTCTGATTGGTTAACATCTTTCTCCCACTGAGCTTGGATGTAATTGCTCGGTGTGCTGTGTCAGCTCTAAATTGGTTAACATATTAAATCATGCGCACAAGAACGTGAACAACAATCTAAATAAATGAATAGATAAAACTGCATCCTTCACGATTTAGAAATCGCATGTGATGAAATTGCGATTTTTTTTTTCGATTACGATTAATTGCACAGCCCTAATATATACTATAATATACGAAGTGAAAATATGGAACAAAATCAATGCCAAAAGTATTGAATTAAAAAGCTTGTCGAATAACACTAACTGAAAAAAATAATGCATTGAATTAACAAGTGCTTGCATTTTAATGACATGAATTGCCAGGGTTTGTATTTTTATGCCCCGAAATTTAACATAGCTGTTTTATTAAGCTGTGAATATTTTAACTAAAAATATTTTCAATACTTCATAATTCATTTTTCCAAATTCACTTCCAAAATTTTCAGTACTGTTTAAAAATACGATATATATTATTCAAAAGGCAATTTTCAGTTGATTTTATTACAGTTCAAAAATTCGCTTCCATAAATTCAGTGGTTCAAATTCGACTGTAGAAATTCGACATTACATCCGGGAACTGCAGGAAAAGCAATAGAGTACCGATCCAAGATCACTGTCTGCCGTTAGACGTCCTCACCAGCTGGTGGTGCTAACGGCAGTTAACGGCTTTATCAACAAGCAAACACAAGACAGACCAAGAGGTGAGTTTATTATCAGCAGCACACACAGTGTTTGTTGTAGTATGTAATTTTAGTGCAGTGAAAAGTCTGACTTGACAGGGATTACAGTTCACCGGAAGCCGATTGAGCTGGCTGACTGAAAATAAAAAGGTCTGCGTGTATATACCCCATTAATACAAATAGGGTAGGGTATGCATTAGTATGGAGAAGGACTTTTCATTTGTCAGTAACCTGGGTCAAGCGCTTAGGCCTTTTTTCACGGACGGTCAAACGCACATCCAGTAGAGCGATAGTTGCGGATCGCTACTTCCAGCCAGAGTCAGAGACAGATGCGCTAGTTTTCACTACCTCTTTGAAAACTGTGCCAACATTTACAGCGGATGTTTATTGTCTTGTGGACTGACAATCTATCGTTGAACTTTCATTCATTCATTGATTTTGTTCCATATGAAAATGTTGCGAACTAGTTGCACATGTTGTATTCTCTGATGTGTGATACTGAAAATCATTTTTTTTAGATATTATTAATTAATTTTTTTGCTGAGTGTGCAAATATTTTGGCTGCTTCAGGCATATGCTCTGATCTGGGTATGGTTAAAGTCAGGCAATATTATGTCTAAAATTCAAGATTCTATGCAGTTGCACAAGAACTAATTGTCATTCTTGTTCTGCTACTACTACTACTACTACTACTACCAATAATAATAATTATAATAATAATTTTATAATCTACACAACAGTTCAAATGTTTGATGTCATAGAGACTGGAAAAAAAGGTTTAATTCAGGGTTTATACAAACTTCAATTCAATGACTTTTCGAAGACTTAAGTAAAGGTTAAGGACTTAGGTCATGTACTTAAGTACATGACCTAATGTTTCATGTAATTTCCATGTATTCATGTTAAATAAAAAAATATATATGCATCTTCACAGTTATTACAGCATATCATAAAACATGCAACAATCTATTTAGTTTAAATTAGTCTTTATATCTACGTATGTAAAATGTATTAAGTAAATGTTCACACAGCTCTAAAGTGAGAGCATGTGTTTGACCATGGACGGAAAAGAAGTAAAGACAACTAACCTACAGTATATTTAAGTATACAGACATTTGTTAAACTATTTTCCATGACTTTTCCAAAACTTTGTGTTTTTTTTTAGTTTTTCCAAAACCTTTTCAGGCCTGGAAAATGCCATGTCAAAATACCATGACTTTTCCTGGTTTTTCATGACCGTTTAAACCCTGTTAATTAACATGCAATAAACTGATCAGGTGACAGTAAAAGAAAAAAAGAAAAGAAAAAAAAGTCTAACTAAACATAACACGTGTAACTAAACATTATACCTTCAAATAAAGGTCAGGTTGTGTACATGTAACAGAACTTATAAAATACATTTAAAATTATTTTAATTAAAAAAAAGACTTTCAGAAAAATCAGCATCAGCACAAATCAGCATAACATAACTATTTTAGTATAAATAACAGGGGTGTAGATTTAGCATGGACGGAGGGGACGTATCCCCACCCATATCCACTGACTTGTGGTATAGGTGAATTGGGTAGGCTAAATTGTCCGTAGTGTAAGTAAGTGAATGAGTGAGTATGGATGTTTCGCAGTGATAGGTTGTACTTGAAAGGGCATCCGCTGCATAAAACAAATGCTGGATAAGTTGGCGGTTCATTCCGCTGTGGCGACTCCAGATTAATAAAGGGACTAAGCCTGAATGAATGAATGAATAAAAAAAACACTGTCAGCATTAAACTGGACATGCAGAAAGGGTTAAATCACGTTCTCCATTCGAGTCGTACCACACCAAAACACATATAAACATTGTGATTGGCTGAGCATTTCCCAGCTCATGTGAGAGGCTGTAGCTGTATTCAGATTTAAAGTGGCAAAATTGCATAGGGAATTTTTCCATGCAAGAATAAGGTGTGTGAGGTCTGTGACACACAAGTGAGGAAAAGTGTAAGTCGCATTAACTTATGTAAAGGGTTCATAGGTCCCCACCAATGTTAAAAGCAAACCTACACCCTTAATAAATAACCATTAGAATGATTTCTATTTCTATAGAACTAAAATAATGGTAAAAAAATACTATCACATAGGTTGTTTTAAACTAATGAAATTTCACAATATTACAGTTGTTGCTATATTTTTTATCATATCAATGCAGTGTTTTGAGGATAAGACCCTTTTTAAAAATCTGCAAGTGTCTCATTGACAGAAACTAAAAATCTCAGAACATGGATGCGTGTACGATTCAGTTTTCTGATTAAATAACTCATATAATGACTGTTGAATGTGTTTGTCAGTGCATGTGTTAGACCAAACATCAGTACCTGATCTTTCTCAGGATAAACGCCCGCTCTGAGAAAAGAGGCTTTCCAACTATCCATGTCCTCCTGCGAGTCACAGGCCAGCTCGATCTGACGCAAGTCCTTATACACATTCCTGTGAGGGGGATCGAACACATGAAGCCACCAAACACAAACACACAAACACACAGAGATCTGCAGTCAGCCCTGACCTTTGCTCAGTGTTGAAGATTGCAAAAATGTGCTTAGTGGACATGAAGCCTTTCTCCACGTCTCTGAGCTTCAGGTTATCCAGTGGAAGCATGTATTTCTTCTCTTTTTCCTATCAGAACGAGATGAAAAAGGAAGAGTCTTAAAGCCTGTTCACACCAACGACGATGGTTATAATGATAAAAATGAAGTTTAAAAGAATTTAAGAGTATGAATAATATTGAGCTTGTTTACATGGACACCAATAATGCGATTTTAATGTGATTAAGACAAAACTACTACTAAGCAGAGCTACATAAGCGTTTTCGTTTTAAAACGGTTACAAAAGTTTTGCTACGGTTACGCCATTCGTCCACACTCCTCCGGAGTTTTCGAGCCCCGAAAACGGAGCGTTTTAGAAACGCTGGAGAGGCCGTTTTCATTCTAAAATGCTGCTTCTCCGTCTCAGTGTGGATGGAGGAAAACGGACACATCTGAAAACGGAGGCGTGGTTGCTGAGATTGGCTACCTGATTGGGGCTTTTGGGTCATTGCTTATCCTTCCCTTATTAGTCAAGCCCCTATCACATGACTATAACGCAGGGATGTCAAACTCAATTCCTGGAGGAATTTCTTTATTAATCCGGGGTCGCCGCAGCGGAATGATCTGCCAACTTATCCAGCATTTGTTTTACGCAGCGGATGCCCTTTCAGCCGCAACCCATCTCTGGGAAATCCATACATTCTCATTCACACACATACACATACACATGCTCCGGTTTCCCCCACAAGTCCAAAGACATGCGGTACAGGTGAATTGGGTAAGCTAAATCGTCCGTAGTGTATGTGTGTGAATGAGAATGTATGGATGTTTCTCAGAGATGGGTTGCGGCTGGAAGGGCATCCGCTGCCTAAAACAAATGCTGGTTATGTTGGCGGATCATTCCGCTGTGGCGACCCCGGATTAATAAAGGGACTAAGCCGACAAGAAAATGAATGAATGAATGATAAATAGATAAACAAATAAATAGATCTCTCAAGGATTTTTGTGTTGTGTTATCGTGTGAAATTAATACCAATCTGTATTAGGACGGGCTTTAAAAAAAAAACAAAAAAAAAAAAACATGGTTTTTATGTACCGCTGCAGACATATGAATTTAAAACAACATTCCGAGAACTAAGTAACGGTCAAATTTTTATTTTATGTGAACGTTCCCTTTAAAGAAGGACCACCAGGTTGCCAAGTCAGAGAGGGGGATGTGAGACAGAGAGAGAGAGAGAGAGAGAGAGAG
This sequence comes from Danio albolineatus, assembly GCA_903798035.1. NCBI lineage: Eukaryota > Metazoa > Chordata > Actinopteri > Cypriniformes > Danionidae > Danio > Danio albolineatus. The sequence continues at coordinate 93,870 of CAIGQQ010028272.1, forward strand.
AGAGAGAGAGAGAGAGAGAGAAAGAGAGAAAGAGAGAAAGAGAGAGAGAAAAGAAAGAGCAGAGGAGGAGTCTGGATGAAGACTAACGCTGCCAACTCTTTCTGTTGAGTTGAGAAGCAGCATCTGGAAACGTTTATGTCTACGCAGCTTCGGCCCCAACAGTTACATCACTCAGAGGAGCACTTCCCTGCCCCCAACACACACATACACACACTCTTAAATACACACATATACACACTCACACACAACAACCCCCCAGTAACCCAGTACGATTTCCTGCAAATTCCAAAGTCGGATCCCGGCTGGAACATTTCAGTACGCTTGCCACGTCACTTTGCCTCCCCTTTCGTCCCTTTTTTACTTTCGTCCCGCTCTTCGTCTGTCTTTTCTCCGCTTTCCGCTGTCTCCTTGCATCGAAAACCAACTCCAAGGGAACATTTCAAGGGAACAAAGTGTTTGTCGAAAAAACACAATGGTAGAGCGTGGAAAGTGCGACTGTAAGTGGTTGAGAATGTTAAAAAAAGGAGCCATGATGGCAGAACGCTCCGTTATTCCTCTTGAAGGAGGCCTGGGATATGCATTTGCCACGCAGCAGTGGATGTGTGAGTATACTGAAAGTATGTTTAAAGTTAAATCGTTAATAATCAAAAAGTAACGAAGATTTCGAATGATTTCATTGTGTTTAAGATTTAACGTATTATCGATATTTGTAAATATGCATGGACAGATTGAATTTTTTTCTTTGTTTGCATTCATCACTTCATATGAGAGACGCTTTTTAAACGTAAAAATAGAAATGCATTTCATTAGCTTTTATCGATTTAATTTTAAACGACAATTAAAACATTATTTTGCACTAAATTAATGGTGTTGTATTTCAGGATATTTAGCTTGTGTCTATTTTGTATTCACAATGTTATCCATTAACCTTGCTACCAAAAAACGATATTACTTTACATAAAAAAAATTAAAAAAAAACATAAATCACACTTTACACTTACATGTATACTACATTATTTAAACGAGACTACGATTTGGGGAATTATAAGATAAAATCCAACCTTAATGGTTACATCACCTTCAACCTTTTTAATTATGTGTTGACTTATATTCTTGATAGGTAAATTTAGTGAGAATGAGCGTTCGGAAAATCATTTCGAAAAAGTTACAATCCAACCATAGTTTCTCCTCTATAGTTTAACGATATTTTGAGTCTCATTTGGCTACGTTTGAACAACCATTTTTTTTTTCTTTCTTTTTTTTCTTTAATTTAAACTTTAATTATATATTTATTTTAAGTGGACAAAAAAGTTACAATCCAGACATCCAGAGTTTCACAACATTTTCAGCATCATTTGGCTACATTTATACTACAGTACCAATTTTATTATTTATTTATATTTAAACTTTTTTATTAAATATTTATTTTAAGATTACGAAAAAGTTACAATCCAAACATCCAGTTTCACAACATTTTCAGCCTCATTTGGCTACGTTTGGACTACCTATTATTATTATTATTTTTTATTCAAACTTTTTAATAACATATTTTAAGTTGACGAAAGTTACAATCCAAACGTCCATGGTTACACGACATTTTTCAGCCTCTTTTGGACAACCATTTTTTTTTTCATTATATATTTATTCTAAGTTGACGAAAAAGTTACAATCCAAACATCTGATTTTCAAGCCATTCCAATCTCATTTGCACTACCAAATCATTTTCTTTTTATTTGACTTTTTATTTACGTTAATTTTAAGTTGCTTGCCGACCTGCCTGCACTAATCATACCCGCTGAGAACGTCTAAGGCTTTATCAGTGTGTGTGTGTATGTGAACTGTTTACTCTCTCTGCAGTCGTGTGCGGTCCTCAGGGCAGTGACCTGCGCTCCAGCCGCCCTTTCGCCTCCCCCTCGCCTGCCCAGTGTTCAGACTACCTGTTCATCATGCTGCAGCTGAACAGTAGTCCGCACATTGGTTAGGCTGGGCAGGGACACACACACCCGCCAAGCCGCCGAAAGATCTCCCACCATTCGCCGATGAACGAAAGCAAGACGTTAGGACTGCACAATATATCGTTTCAGCATCGACATTGCAGCGAACCACATCACAGGATTCACAACGTGGACTCTACGTGGAGTAAAGTTTAACCCTAATAGAGTTTGCATGCGTTTTTAAGGCCTTTAAAGGAGTTCAAAGCATCCAGACATAAGATTTTATAAAGTTTGTAGCTTTAACAATGGTTATGTTGAATTATTTATACGATGAAGAGTATAATTTTTATGTTTGATTGTTTAGTTGTTTACCTGAATGCTATTTGACTCCAGAAAAAAATACATAAAGCACTTCTATGAACGTATATCTTTGCTCTGTTGTATTTATCTATGGTTTAAATTTTTATGCAGATGCACTACCCTATAAAATCAATCAAAATCAATGTAAAATGACGAACTTGTTCGAAAGAGAGCCAATTCAAGTAATCGGGTCAAATTGTGTGTATATATTAATAAATATAAGTGCGGTAAAACTAAATATCACAACTTCAGTTTTTATTTTACCAATACCGATAAAACCTTTGACATTAGGGCTGAGTGATGTGACAAAAATGTCATACCATAATACAAGTCACCTCATACCACAACATAGTCCAAGTATAGTAGCTTTTTCTTTAAATTAAATGAATTACTAGCTATTGGCCCATATGGAAGGGACTATTTCTTTTTTACTTTGTACATTTTTAATAAATACTCAAAGTACATTTTTTTCTCTTTTTTTTTCCAGATCTTTTAGGGTTCTAGAAAAGTTAACCTCTGATAAAGTTTAACCTAATAGAGTTTGCATGCATTTTTAAGGCCTTTAAAGGAGTTTAAAGCATCCAGACATAAGATGTTCTAATGTTTGTAGCTTTAACAATGGTTAATTATGTTATTAATTATTAATATGATGAAGACTATAATTGTTATTTTATTTTTTATTGTCCATTGGTTTACCTGAATACTGTTTGACTCAACAAAAAAGTACATAAAGCACTTATATGAATTAATATCTTTGCTCTGTTGTATTCATCTATGATTTCAATTGGTTTAGTATTTTTATGCAGATGCACTCCCCTATAAAATCATTCCAAATCAATGTAAAACTATAAATGTGTTCTAAGACAGCCAAACAAAGTCATCTGGTGAAACTGTGTTTAATTTTCCCAATACCGATAATACGTTTAACATTAGGGCTGAGCGATATGACGAAAATGCTGTATCATAATACAAGTCACCTCATATCACAATATAGTGCAAATATATTTATTGTTATATTTATCAATAAATTAAATGAATTAATAGTTATTGGCCATATGGAAAGCACTATTTCTTTTTTACTTTTTATGTTTTCAAATAAATACTCAAAGTACGATTTTTTCTCACTTTTTTCCAGAACTTTAGGGTGGAAGTTTGACTAACAATTTAGAGATACATGTAGAAATGTTAACAACTAATCAAAAAATAATCATTACATAAAAGATTGACACATGAAATCAGTAAAGTTTAACCCTAACAGAGTTTGCGTGCGTTTTTAAGGCCTTTTAAGCATCCAGACATAAGATGTTCTAATGTTTGTAGCTTTAACTTGTTGAATTATTTATATGATGAAGACTATAACTGTTATTTTATGTTTATTTGTGTACTTCAATACTGTTTGACTCCAAAAAAAAAATACATAAAGCACTTATATGAATTTATATCTCTGCTCAGCTGCTTTCATCTATGATTTCAACTGGTTTAGTTTATTTTATGCAGATTCACAACCCTATAAAATCATTCCAAATCAATGTAAAACTATGAATTTGTTCTAAAGACAGCCAATCAAGTCATCTGGTGAAATTATATATACCGATAATGCATTTAACATTAGGGCTGAGCGATATGACAAAAATGCTGTATCATAATACAGATCACCTCATATCACAATATAGTCCAAATATAGTTATATTTACCTGTAAATTAAATTAATTAGTTACTGGCTACATGGAATGCACAATTTCTTTTTTACATTTTTAAATAAATACTCAAAGTACGATTTTTTCTCACTTTTTTCCAGAGCTTTAGGGTGGAAGTTTGACTAACAATGTAGAGATATACGTAGAAATGCTACTGACTAATCAAAAACTAATCATTACATAAAATATTGATACATGAAATCCGTAAAGTTGAACCCTAATAGAGTTTGCATGCCTTTGTAAGGTCTTTAAAGGAGTTCAAAGCATCCAGACATAAGATGTTCTAAAGTTTGTAGCTTTAATTATGCTGAATTATTTATATGATGAAGACTATAATTGTTATTTTATGTTTGATTGTTCATTTGTTCAACCCGGTTGGGCCAGTTGGCATTTCTGTGTGGAGTTTGCATGTTCTCCCCGTGGTTGCGTGGGTTTCCTCCGGGTGCTCCGGTTTCCCCCACAGTCCAAAGACATGTGTACAGGTGAATTGGGTAAGCTAAATGGTCCATAGTGTATGTGTGTGAATGAGAATGTATGAATGTGTTTCCCAGAGATGGGTTGTGGCTGGAAGGGCATCCGCTGCGTAAAACAAATGCCGGATAAGTTGGCGGTTCATTCCGCTGTGGCGACCCCGGATTAATAAAGGGACTAAGCCGAAAAGAAAATGAATGAATGTTCATTTGTTTACCTTAATACTGTTTGACTCCACAAAAAAATAAATAAATAAATAAATACATAAAGCACTTGTTTGAATTTATATACTTGCTCTGTTCTATTTATGTATACATGTAATTGGTTTAGTATATATTATGCAGATGCACTTCACCTAAAATCAATCCAAATCAATGTAAATTGATGAATTTGTTCGAAAGAGAGTCTTCGAAAAGAGAGTCTTTCAAGTCATCTGGTCCAATTGTGTTTATATAGTGATAAATATAAATGTGGTAAAACTAAATATCACATCTTTAGTTTTCAATACAGATAATAAATTTGACATTAGGGCTGAGTGATGTGACAAAAATGGCATGTCATTTGAAATCAGAAATTAGTAATATGAAATCAGTACGGTTAACCCCTAATAGAGTTTGCATGCAGTTTTTAGGCCTTTTTAAAAGGCCTTTAAGACCTTTTTTAGGCCTTTAAAGAACTTTAAATATTTAAAGAACTTTTACTTTATATATCTGTGCTCAGTTGTATTTATTTATGATTTCAATTGGTTTAATATATTTTATGCAGGTGCACTCAATCAAAATCAATGTAAAATAAAATGATGAATTTGTTCGAAAGAGAGCCATTCAAGTCATCTGGTGAAGTTTCGTGTAAAACTAAATATCACAACTTCCCTTTCTCATATTTTCCCAATATGAGAATATCTTTGACATTGGGGCTGAGTGATGTGAAAAAACTGCTGTATCATAAATACAAGTCATCTCATATCACAATATAGTCCAAATATATTTATTTTATAGTTATATTTATCTGTAAATTAAATAAAGTAATAGTTACCGGCTACATAGAAAGCACCATTTTTTTTCACATTTTTACATAAATACTCAAAGTATGATTTTTTCTCACTTTTTTCCAGAACTTTAGGGTGGAAGTTTGACTAAGAATCTAGAGATACATGTAGAAATGTTAAAGACTAATCAAAAACTAATCATTACATAAAATATTGCTATAAGAAATCCAAAAACTAAACACTGTACATTCAAGCTTATGGCTTTTACACCGTCCTGACATTCACGTTTCTGCTTGCTTCCCCATAATGGTGTGTAAAACAGCGCTCATCCAAACAATAAAAAAGTAATATCGTAAATTTATGCAATATATAATATATAATAATATACAATATTTTTATCAAACCATACGATCGATATATGGTTGAAAACGCTTAGAACGCATATATATTGCTAAATTGATAGGAATAGAAGTCGCGGATCTGAAGTTCCACCAGCCGAGCCGCAGGAGCTCTGGAGAACAGCTAATACTCGCACTGATTTCAAACACACATGGAGATGGAGTCTAGCTTGTGTGGTGCTACTTTTGAGCTGGAGAGAGAGAGAGAGAAAGAGAGGGGGGAAGGGACTGAACAAGAGAAATGAGAAACAGATGAAGCTCACCTCCTCGTCCTTGTACCAGGACATCGATTCGGCAGTCAGGACGAACCAGTACTCCTTTGAACCTCCCTTCATGATGCTGATGTTGAGGGTTAGCCAGCCTTTGCGGATCACCTGTGGGACGGGGTGAAAGAGGGTGCAGGACAAACCACAGGGGTGGGAAACATTTGTGAGACCCAGACAGCTGCATATTCATCTTTGCTCTAGACTTGTGTCCTATGCTGAACTATTCTAAAGAGCATGTTGAGTGCACTTACCTGCTAGGTAATATTTGGTGATACTCTGGTAAAACATTGTTGGAGTAACATTTTAAAACTGCTAATGTGAATAACTATAGAGCTGGGTTTAAGTAAAGTAGTGGTTCTCAACTGGTCTCTGCAGTCACATTTACAAAATGTAGGACTGGGGTTGTTAATGGTGTGCTAATGTATGAAGCACAAATAAGTCATATGCAAAATGTCTAAATTCCTTTTTTGTCTAAATGGACAATGTCTAAATGGCCCCATAATACAAAACATGAATGTAAATCATCTGACAAATTGATAAAAATAAATTGATATTGAGGTATAAATTTGCCAAAAAACGTGACTCAGAGGCATTTTAGCATTGACATATTATGTATTTTTTATTAATTCATATGTAGTATGTTCACTTCATCTATCCATCTATCCATCTATCCATCTATCTATCAACCTATCCATCAATCTATCTAGCAATCCATCCATGAATCAATCAATGACTCAGTCAATGAATGAATCAATGAATGAATCTATGATTGAATCTATGAATCAATCTATTCATCGATCCATCCAGCAACCTATCCATCAATCTATTTAGCAAACCATCCATCTATCTAGTAATCTACCTAGCAATCCATCTATCCATGAATCAAACAATGACTCAATCAATTAATGAATCTATGAATGAATCAATGAATCAACCTATCTATCTATCCATCCATCCATCCAGCAACCTATCCATCAATCTAGCAATCCAACCATCCATCTAGCAATCTATCTAGCAATCCATTCATCCATCCATCCATACATACATCCTGCAATCAATCTATCTATCTATCTATCTATCTATCTATCTATCTATCTA